>ML851937.1:2502-30706 GCA_009831015.1 Picea engelmannii
ATTGTAAATTAAAAGTTGTATTTCCTATAGAAACTGTAAATATTACATAGTCTTGGACACCTGGGAAGTGGCTTGCCAAAAAAAATGGAAACCAGAGCCATCCCCAAGGTTTTGGAAAAAGATCATTCTGTCTCTATGTCTGGAAATACAAGGAGGGCTGGGTATCCATAGAAACTTTCCTAAAGTGTCAAAAAGCATGTAAACAACAAAAAAACAGAGGCAAAACCAGAGGGATTAAGCACCAAGAGTGTATGTGTCGTCTCCTCCAAAAGAATGTTGGTGCCAGGTTGGAACAATATTGAAAGGTTGACGACATAACAGACACTGGTTGGAGGCAGTCTCACCTGATAGTGCTTCATAGAGAAAGTCCAGCTAGATATTGAGATGCTCATGTTGAAACAACATGTTTTCCACATCTCAACGAATGTCCATGATCAACGTAAGAAGATCCTTAGAGAATTGAAGTAGAGAGGAATCAAGATTCACCTCTGGGATATGAATGGTTTCTTAGGGGAAATCAGAGGGGGTGCATCTTCAGCTATGGGATAGCCCCAGTGTCCTGCTGGTGGATTGTTCCAGAAATCTTGACTTGTGGTGGCCACTGCATGTTGTCGGTGGGAAATACCCGAAGGTGTTGTGAGATCGTGAGTAAAAGCAGAGGAAGACTCCTCATGGACTTCATGACCCCAATTCTCCCCTGTGGAGCTGATTCCAATACCTTGTGCCATTGCTGAAGGAATTTCTAGAGTGGAAGCCTGGATTGGCTCGCCGAGAGAAGGAATGACACCACACCCTCATTATGCAATATATTGTTGGTAAAGAAGTCCTTTGATGGATCATCCACGCTATCGAGGCATGATGCTAATGCCCGACACATGGGAAAGGGAATGAAAAAGGACATGTTGAAGCAAGGCATGAGAGGAACTCTCTAGAGGAGGTGCCAAGCTCACAAATGGGCCAAGAAGAAGAAACATGTTCTGAAAGTCGAAGCTGCATAGGGAAATATCCACCAGCTGAGGCATTAAGAGCTTAATTACTGCAGAGGGGACGTTGGCCTCTGTGGTACGCTTTCAAATTACTCTCGACGACCATCTAAACCAGATCTCCATCAACCTCATGCGTTGAAAACTCCCATCACACCAGTCTGCATTGAATGGCCTCCTCGTTGGGGGGGTGATTAATTGCATGATGAGACACATGGAACCCCATCCGGGGATTTTTATATATTTAAATTAAAATGAATAAATAACACGATTATATTTGTTCTGATCAAATTAAAATTCTAACTTTGGAATCATGTTACTCCCCTCATATCATTTGAGAAGCACTGGAAATTGAACCACATCATAATTTTAATTGAGAATATGACTATAAACTTAACCAATCTCGAAAACCTATTATTCATGGTATTGAAAATTGGCCCTTTTTCTTTCTTTTTGATTTCTTGATTCAATTTTTATCTTCTATCTACGACCACTATTGTTTTTCTTCCTTTTTACCTTTTTTACCTTTTTACCCCTCTCCTCCTTTTTAGCCATCTTGACCCTTTTCCTTCCTTGGAAATACAAAATACAAAATTATATTTCACAAACTTTATTTTCTTTAACCCTTTCTTTTAATTTCAATTTTAGCGTTATTATTAAATAACTTTTATTTCCAAGGACCCCTTTACTATTTTAATCATTTTTCACAATGTGTTGTAACCCCTTTTTCACGAATCTTAATTTTTACCCTATAAATATCCACCCAACACTCTTTTCTATTATTATTTCATCTTTATTTGTGATGGGTGGAGTGTCCACTCTCAATGTTGGATGTTTCAAATTTTTATACACACTTTATCTCCATGAATCTCAAGGAACATTATGGCTAACTGTGAAAACCTACACACTTACATAATATTTTTCAAAATCATAATTATGAAATTTGAATGTTGTTATTTGATTAGTTGTGTAATATATTTATGTCAAAATTTTAAAAATTGATATAGATATATATTTTCCTCACACAAAGCAATTTTAATAAACAATTTTTTTACATGTCCACAACCACTGGTTGTATCTTTCTTAACTACAATAAGTTATAAGAATTTATCTATCATTGATTTCCTAATTGCAAAACATTGTCTAATTTTAATCTATACATATGATAATGAGTAGTTGTGAACTTTAACGCCAAGGGTTAACTCAATTAGTAGATGCTCTTGTATAGAAGTTCAAGGAGATATACGATCAAATTCCATTGAATCACTTGGGGTTACTTGCGAAAGGTACATGTGCTCTCATGGACATCTAGAAAGGCTCCAACGTGAACTATCCAAGGACTTGTGGATGGCTGAAATAACCTTAGGAGTTATCATTGCTTTCCTCGTAAGGGAAAATATGGTAGAAAATTGTTATAGACTATGGGTATATGACACAACCTCTTGTAGACCCATTGTCCAAGGCTGAAAATGCCTCTAACATTATAAGCCCAATTGGATAACTTAAGTGTTGAGTGCTTCAAGCTTCATGCAAGAGGTCTCAGGGTTGATTCCCCATGTTGGTTTCTTTTGTTATGTGGCTCACTCAATGTTCTTATTGTGTTAGGCACCACAATTAATGTTGAGGGGTTTACATTGGGTATCATTTGTGAAATGTAAGGAAGTGCTTGGGGATTTCCCTATGAGGTTTTCCCTATGAAAAAAAATTAGTTGGGAACAACTCCAACGTGAACTCTCGAGGGACTTGTGCATGTCTGAAATAACCTTAAGAGTTATAATTACTTTCCTCATAAGGGGAGAAAGGTTAGAAAACTGCTATAGACTACGGGTATATGACACAATCTCTTATAAACCCCTTGTGCAAGGTTGAAAATGCCTCTAACAGTTTTAGCCCAATGTGTTAGCTCGAGTGTTGAGTGCTTCAAGCTTCATGCAAGAGGTCTTAGGGTTGATTTCCCATGTTGGTTGCTTATGTTATGTGGTTCACTCAATGTTATTATTAGTTTAGGCACCGTAATTACCATCAAAGGATTTACATTGGATATCATTTGTGAAATGCAAGGAAGTGTTTGGGGGTTTCCCTATGAGGTTTTCCTTGTAAAATAAAGGTATTTGTGAACAACTCTAACTTGAACTATCCAAGGAATTGTGCATTTTATCACACAATCTATACTTTCCCAAAACCCAAGATAAGTGGATGAAAGATTGGCATAACAAGAGGTGACCTATCACTGTCACCTTAATAGGAAACCCCTTTATGTTTAAGAATATATCAAAGTTACCCTAGGGGAGATGTCCCCAGTGACCTAAAGGGATGATAAGACTAAGGCAGCGATGCAAGAAATACCCCTCTCACTGGTCACTCAATTCAAAAGGTTTTTAAGGTTTTTTACGGGATGAAGCGATAGTAAAATGGAGTGTACCTGCCCAGAACAAGGCAACAAAGAAAATATGGCATCTTTCAAGTACAAAAATACGATGTTAGTGCTTCTTAAGACCATGAACCTTCGAAAATAGGCTAGCTGATATAAAGTTGCAGAAATGTAATAGTTTACAACAACAATGAGTATTTTGTAACAACCACAAGAATTATGCCTTGAAATTGCTTGAAAAAGACAAGAATAAGTAGCTTTAACTATGCATAATGATAATAAATTGTCGCAAGCAAATTTGGCAATGACTAGATAACGTTTAATGTCACTTTTGCAAAGAATTTGCTGCAGTTAGATGGATGTAGCAATCTTTTGTAACATCAACAAATTCTAGTGCTCAAAATTGCAAGAAAAAACTATGTAAACTTAGCATTTATCTAGTAGATTGATGGGCAATTGTCACAAGCAATTTCTGGGTGAGCTAGGTGCAAGTTATGTAGGTGAATGCAAAAAATTAGCATGAATTAGTATGGTTGTAGCAATGATTTTCAACAACAACAAGTTAGTTTTGGAATTAGTCCAGATTGGGGTTTAGTAAGAGTTAGCACAAGCTTCAAGGAGAAAGATTTGAGTGTTTGTTTGATTAATCATTCACTATAGCAAGTAGACTAGTGCCTTTTAGGGTTTATGGAGTCAACATTAGCAACGAAAAAACTTGGAGAAAAGTCGCAATGATAATACTTTGTCAAAGGAGAAAGGATGGATGGAGGAGGTGTTGGCAACCCAAGGCCTTGAGCATCCAAATCCTAAAGACAAATTTGATAGAGAGTAAGGAATATTAGGTCCTAGGGAGTCTTCCTTCCTTAGACTATTAAAACAATGTATGCAATAGGCAATTAGACTGAAGCTACTAGAGTGCTAGCACTTTAGGGCTCTAGTAGCCACTTCTAAACTAAGTGTACTTGAGAAATTTAGATCACAAGTAGAAAACTATAGAGAGAAAGGAGTAACTTATGTTTCTCTCCTAGGGTTTAAGCAAGCAATTTCATAATCTTTAACATGAAACAAGTAAAATTTACCACAAGCATTCATTAACATAAACAAATTGCAGATTTCCTACTTACTTCACCAAGAATAATTAAGCCAAACCCTAGTTGAAGTTCTTCCACCATGAAAAATAGCCAAGATACACCAAAATATGCCTCTCCAAGAAGTTGCACACTAGTTATTTCAGCCAATAGCCCTTAAAGAGGGCGCAAATTTCAGTCCACACTAAGTGTATGATGATTGATGATGAAAAATGAGAGAAATTTCTCTTTATTTATACAATATCAATGACCTTTAATTAAATTTAGGTCAAATAAAGGTTGACCTGGCCAAATTACATCAAAAATCCATTTTTTTACATAAATGAAATAATTAACCCCCAAAATCATATCCAAGGGTGATGTCATGCCCTTCTAGGGTGACATTGGGCCCCTAAGGTGAAACATTGGGTTCATAAGGTGAAATTTTGGGCCTCCAAAGGCCCTGGATGATGCCCACACGTGCCGACTAGCTCACAACTGCTTTCAAAAGACGAACCCTAGCTCTGGATGACGTCCAGGGTCATAATGATGATGTCATGGGATCTCAAAGGTCAACATACAGGTGGAAGAGAAAGACCCCCCTAGGTCTAGGTCTGCTAGAGTGTCTCCAAGGGAAACATCCTTCTTTCTTCCTAGTGCAAGTCTCTGATGTCTCCTTGCCCTTGGCTAGGGTTACAATATCCATCTATGGGATTTTAGCCCCACAGAGATTCGAGCTAATCATTCCCCCATGTGTACATGTCCACTAGGAAAATTCCTACAACAACAACAAGTACGCCCTCCAGGGGTTCATAAGTGACAGGGATCATAACATGTAAATCACATCTAATAATTAAATTACCCAAACGTGTGCATCAAACCCCCCTTTACCCAGACAAATGCTCAAAGATGTTATGCAATTTAACAAGTCAGGTTTGGAGAAGGTCTCAGGGTGTCCTATTGGGCTAATCCTCCTTAAGTTTGCGGTGTTTCCCAACTAAGAGCGAGTCTAGGTCATGTAAGTGCATGTGAGGTGGTGTGGGGTAAGTGTTTGGGCATGGGGTGCAGTGATAATAGGAAAATGTAGATCTTACATGTGGGTGCCTTTGTAGAGGGCGAGTTGCACCTTGCCATAGATGCCACATTTTTCCTAGCCCATTCAATGCCTTTTATTCTTAGCTTCACTGCTTTTGATCTGTTTCTTTTATGCTTCAAGGGAAGAGTTGAGGGACACTGTCCTGGCTTGGTGACCAGAGGTGACAGTGTTATCCCCAAGCGTTTCACGGAGATGAGAAGGATGGCTTGTGATGAGACCCCCTTTCTCTTATCTATGCCACCAAGAGCCACTACCCTGGTTTGGTGACCAGATAGATGGTAGTGTCATACCGCTACATGCCCATGGTCATAATAGACAGACTCATGATGAGACCTCCCATCCACCAACTAATACCTTGAGTGTTTATTTATCTTATGGGTCCCTTTTTCTTACTAAGAATTTTTTTACTGCTTTCTCGGGAATCCCTAGGCGAAGCATCTCAAAGGTTTCATTTTGGATTTTAACTCTTGCCAACTACTTTTACCCTTTTGGCCTTTAGCCCCTTCTTCCTAGAAGGCAAGGTACAACCCTTCCTAGTGTGGCAAATCCCAATGCTAGAATAAGGGTAGGGGGAAAGTGAGAGGAATAAAGATGGAAAGTGGTAAGTATGGAGGGAATGGACGATGACCTTTCATAGACTCACCCAGTGGCAACCCATCCTAAAGGAAGATCAACTTACTAGAGCATCATGTCACCCTTCCAGGTATGAACAAGTTATGAAATGAAATGAAGGAGAATTCAATGCAACATATTCAAGTGCTTGAATAATCAGAGTGACACATACCATGATACCTAGACTCATTACCTCATGGAGAAAGACTTATTGCTACTTCAAGACCATGCTAGTGGGATGGATATTGTTGTTGCTGATAGATGGGCTACACTGAAGAAAAGAGGGGCCCTCCGGGGCCATGCTCAAGTCATCTTACTCTCGACACTCCATGTCTAGGACCTATGGGCTGCAAGACATTATCTCCTTAGTTATCTGCAGGGTAGGGGATAATAGTGCATATATGAAATAACCTTAGGAGTTATCATTGCTTTCCTAATAAGGGGAGATAGGTTAGAAAACTACTATAGACTACGAGTATATGACACAAACCTCTTATAGACCCATTGTCCAAGGATGAAAATGCCTCTAACATTTTAATCCCAATGAGATAGCTCGAGTGTTGAGTGCTTCAAACTTCATGCAAGAGGTCTTAGGTTTGATTCCCCACGTTGGTTTCTTTTGTTTTGTGGCTCACTCAATGTTCTTATTGGCTTAGGCATTGCAATTAACATTGAAGGGTTTACATTGGGTAGTGTTATCCCCATTTTTGTGGATAAATATATCAGAGATGGTATCTAGAGGCATTCAGGTTGTAGACATGGAATGTCGGTAGATGAGTAGTACTTGATGGTGTCCAACATGGACCCCTCCTCAATGTTTGGGCATATTTTGGGTAGCAACTGAGCAACAAATGACACCATGACATTGGACGAGCTTGTTGGACATCCCACAGACATGTTACAAGTTGGTAAGCCTCTAACCACAACGAGTACTGAATTAATATTTGAGGCATTTCTAGATTAATGCAGATCACTCCTCTTGGTCATGAGACATTAGCTTGTTGGTTATACTTTTTCCTCAGCCATACCTAGGTGGTTGTCTTGGTCTCTTGGGAAAGTTAAGAAGCATTTTGGGAACAAGGGTACATACTGGGTCTTGTTTTTGGATTAGTTAGTGTCATACTTTTCACTTTCCATATTCATATCCCATTATCCTTCCCATTACTTCTGGTGTTTGGTTGCTTTGATCGAGGACAAGATTGCTCATCTTTCTATGGGCTAAATCCCTAGGGGGTGGCTAGCAAAATCCAACCATGGTTACCTGCTCAGAGACTCGTCCAGTTCGCATAGCACTTGTGAACACATCGCTAGAGTGCTACATATTCTCTGGGGTGTCCGAAGCAAGTTAAGCACATGTTTTTCAACATAAGACGGACAAGAAAAATAAAGTAAAAGAAAAAAAATAAAGAATGTCTTTACACATGGAAAATATCCCTAGAGCGCTACATATTCTCTGGGGTATTCCCCCTATGTGATGACATGGTAAAAGGATAATGTAGGACTTGAGCCTCGCGGATAACAGGTACCAATGGTTGTAGCTCATTCCCAAAGGCACCCTTGATTGAAATACTACAGACCTTGTGTGTTGAACTTCCAACACCTTTGAAGTTAACCTATCATGTTTTTCCCCATTATTCATTCGTGACTTTGAAGACTCATTTCCTGGGAACCAACCTCTCTACCTTAGGGTGACTTAGCCTAGTTGGATTCCTTGACGATTTTTCCATACCTTGACTATGAAAAAATAATAACTTTCTTAGCTTGTGTCAACTAGGATAAAGGAGTGTGATGGACTAACTATTAGTGGATTTTATATTATGTTGGTTTATCTTACTATGATTATTAGGCTCGCTTTCTTGTAGATGCACATGTCTTATTTTGTCCTACAGGTTCTTGCCATGTGTCATTCTATTACAACTTTGCAGGCATATTACAAATGTTACAAGGGTCGATATGCTTTGATGATGATTTTTACCACTTAGAGGAGATCGCTCCACTTTTTTTGCTTCATGATGATTAGATCCATGCATTCACTAGCCTTGGGAGGCACATGACTCTTCTCCACTTGCATTTTTTAGAGGATCGAGGGCATTTTTGCCTTGGGCGACACCTTTTGGGGAGATCCGTTAATTATGGAGGAGGTCGTTTGGTCTTCCTAGGCCAATTTAGACTTGCGAGTTGGATTTAACACCTTTATTATTATTTTTGGGAGTTAGTTAGATCTAGAAACTCGCCTTTTATTTGTATTTTGACCATTTAAAATAAAATTCAAATAAAAAATGGTCAAAGGTGGTCATAAAGTGAGTTGTCTAGGTTATTTTTGAAATATTTTTGGTATTCCTAGGCCATTAATAACTATATGGTGGATTAACCACTTTTATTTAATTTAGGAATTTATTTTTGACCATTTGTGACTAAGTCATTTATTTTAAATGGTAAAAGATTAATAATTAAGTGAGTTATATTCAATTTCTCACTAGGAATTTATTTTTGACCATTTACGACTAAGTCAATTATTTTAAATGGTCAAAAATTAATAATTAAGTGAGTTATATTTAAGTTTCTCACTAAGAATTTATTTTTGACCATTTGTGACTAAGTCAATTATTTTAATGGTAAAAAAATAATTATAAGTGAGTTACCTAGGATATTTTTATTATTTTAAATTGGATTTGGTAGAAAACCCTAAAGTGGGTTAATATGTGGACAAAATCAAGTTGAGAAGGATCTATAAATACTCCTCACTTGATTTCATTTTGTAATGCTTGCTTATGGTGAAAATACTATTGCTATTGCACTTCCACGTTTTTTACACACTTGTGTTCTTGTTCTCTTGGGATAAATCGATTTTCTCTTGGATGGATGAATGCAATATTTTGGATGCTCATGGATGGATAATTAATATGCAATTCTCTTGGTATACTCTTCTTCAAGTTATTGGGTGAGAGATTTCTAGTTTTATTTGTCCATTTATGAATTTAATATTGTTCATGTGCTTGATTTAAACTAAGTTTAGGGATATATTAATCTCTACAACCCTAGATCTAGTTTATTGGTAAGATTTGTGGCAAAGGCTAGGAGATTAACAACTTTGTTGCAAGTTTTATCATCCGATGAAATTTTGCTAGATGTCTTGTTGATTTTAACCCTCTTGCAGGATAACTAACCCTACAACCTATGAGGGAGATTTCTTTCTTGGGACTTTCTAGCCTCTCTTTTCAAAGCTTTGAGTCCTCACCCAAAGAGAGTAAGGCACTGATCTTGCACCGGAGAACGTGAAACTGTGCATTGGAAAGCGTGTTTTGCCAACAAGGCGAAGATTTGACCACAAAAAAGAAATCACCCCACTAGGGAAACCCCTTTGCCCACATGGGCGGCCTCATTTAAGGGGTTCTAACCTCTCTTTCTTTCATATTCTTTGCTGCAATTTTTACCCTAGTTAGGTTACTAACCCTAGATAACTAGATCTTGAGTTTCCCTAGGTCAATTTAAGGAAATAAATAGCCAAATTTCAATCCCTCTAGCTGATCTATGAATCTAGCATAATAGCTTTGGATTTTGATGGTTATATTTTCTGTTGTACCTCAATGAATGCTACAGCCATAAGGCTGATTTTTACTGCAGAAAAAACCAATTCAAATTAGTTCATCTAACCGTAACTTAATAGGCTAGTTTAGCTAGTTTTTTGTATCCTGGTTTCTTCTAAATTTTACCTAAGTACTCTTGCTGATTTTATAGGTTAATTTGTGGGTTTAAATTAGTTTTCTTGGCTGATATCACTTCTGCAAATTGATATATCAGATATGGTTTATGTTCATAAAGTGTTCCAAAACCTTTGATAACTAGATCATAGGTTCTATTTGGTCAAATTTAGCAAGTAAATTGTCAAAATTAAAGAGAATCAAAAGATCTATCACCTAGACTAATTGGTTTCTTGTTTTGGTAATTTAATTTTCTACTGTACCCAATTGAATGCTAGATCCATAGGGCTGTTTAAACGTAGAAGAAAATTTCAGTTCAATTTAGCTTAGCTTAAAATCCAATTGGTAGATTAGTTTGCTAGCTTTACTTTCCTAGTTTATTACTAACTGTTCTATACTTGTTTTAAGTGTTTAATTGGTAAATTTGGACTTAATTTTACTACTGATTTAATGTTGTCTTACACCTATATCAGATCTAGTACATGTTACTTTGTCACTTAGTAAACATTGTTAAAGTGTCATTTTACATTACTAGCATAAATTGGGTAAATTGTGGAAATATTGTTGGTATCTAGATCTTGCATTTCCACTTTTTATTTATCTCTTTTGATCTAATATAATGTTAATGCTGATTAATTCAAGTGTTTAGTCATTTTTTCTCTCTTGTGCTTACATGGACATGTGATGAATCACTGTGTTGATGATAATAAACTGGTTGTCCATTGGATATCACTTGTTAAATTCCTTTAACTTCTTACTTGCATAAGAAAATAATTAATTTGGCACTTGTTTAATCATTTAATTGGTGGGGTTTGTACTTAGGCTTAGGATTGTAGTGCTTAGGTTGACCTTGGATTGTTTAGCCTTACTGGTTTTGGGGCTTTCTCATCGATCCTCCTTGCCTTTTCTTCCTTTCTAATCCGGATTATTTTTCGGAACGAAATGAAAGCATAGATATTACAATGAAATACAGATAAATATTGCCGGAAACAGAGAAATACATCAATACGTGATTTCTATTAATGAAAGAAATGTACAGAGACTGTAAAAATATAGAGTGCAAGACTCGCAAGAAAGGTGGCAACTTTATCTCTGAGAAGATATGTGACGAATACACTCATTCGCAAGAAGATAATTACAATGAAGCTCTGAAGGCCTTTTTATGATAAACAAGAATGACAAAACCCTAGACATAAAAAAACCTAACCCTAGGAGATGAAGCGCCAAAAGAAATGTGGGCCCCGTTGGGGTAAGTTAGTACATTAACTTCCCGGGGTCGTAACTTTTGTATGTGATCTCCATTTTAAGCGTGTGATAGCCCGTTGGAAAGGTCTTTTCGAGAAATACAAATTACGTCGTCAAACTCTAACTTCATCTAAAGTTTGATTGTGGAAATCCAAGAAAACACTGCTTAGAGCCCCAAAATGGCCTTGGAAGTACATAAAGATGTACTAAAATGAAAACTTCCAAAATAATCTAGTTGGAATAGTTGGGCAACCACCAATATCCACCTGGATGTTGTGTAGGGCTTTGGGACAACCCTGTAATTGTAGAATCCACAATTACAAAGAAATGTCCCCATTATAGAAAAACGTATTGAATTGAATACTGTCAAGATGAGCCAATTGGAATTTGGAACAGGTGGGTGGCCACAAATATCCACCTGGATTAATCCTCCCCCCCTCAGGAAGAAATGGTCTCCATTGCATTGAGTACCCAGGGAAGAGGGGAAAGCATTTTCTGAATCTAAATCTTGTTGAGATGTGTGCCTTGTTGGAGAAGTTGTGCTGCTTGGTCTGTGGAAGGCTGTCATGAAGTTGTTGGTAGTGGGCTTGAATCTGTTCCACCAACCTGTTGTCTCTAGGCTTGACGGGTCATTGTGTAGGCACCGTCTTAGGTGAAGAAACAATATCTTCTTTCTCTTTTGCAATCTGCTTCTGCTAGATAGAAGGTGCCGAGGATGCAATGGTTGTAGTGGCCTTCTGTGCATCCTTTGAACATATTGTGAAGATGATGAATTTTTCAGTATGAGAGATTACCTTGCGACATTGTTTTGGTGTAACAATAGTCGGAACTACCTATGGTATCCTGTAGAACTGACCCCCCAGAGTAATAAGGACACTAAAGGGTCTAGACTCATAAACAACATGACGTTTCGACATATATGCTTGGCCCAAAAAAAAATCACAAACATCAAGAGGGGAAACATCACACACTACCTCATCCTTGAAGGGATGGATGCTATAGGATAGGCGACACCACTGGATGACACAAAGATCTCGTCTCTGGTGAAGCCACCCGATGTTGTATGGTTGCGGGTATGGTGTTGTCGACAACCCCAACTGTTTGATGACCTCAGCTGAGATGAGGTTCTTCTAGCTGCAACTATCAACAATGAAATGCAACGAGGTCCCCTTCACCCACATTTGTGAATGGAAGAGGCGCTCTCCCTCTTCAGGATCTACTGGTTCTTCTGGTTGAATTGTTGCTGTTGCGATAATAACAATGGGGTTTACGTCGATGATCTGCTTGTTTTCAATATTTTCTAGAGCATATTTCGAATCAGGGTTCGGCTCCTTGTCTTTGACCTCAACCACCAATGACTGTTTCGAGCGAAATTCATTAGTGTTGTGCCAGGGGATTTTGTGGAAGTCACACCATTTCTCAGTGTCATTCTTCGTCTTTCATTTACCCTTCTTTTCCTATGTCTTGGATTGGTTTTCTGGAGACTTTTGGTTAGGGTTGTCTTTACCTTGCTTTGGTTGTTGCGGATTTGTAGACCCGATCTCCCATTTGGTCTAATGCCTAAATTTGTGCTCAATTTTGACACCATATCGATAGGCAACTCCCAATGATGTGATGTTTAGGAAATCCATTTCGGTTTGGACGTACCTATGCAGAGCCCCACGGTATTTCAAAACTAGATTCCGCTCGAAGTCTTTGATACCCAGCTTGGTGCGCAAGGTATGGAAAGTATTTGTGAATTTCGACACTATTTGGCTCTTCTCTTTCCGCAGTGTGGTCCATCTCATGTAATGGTATTCATAGTTATCAATAGGGTAGTATTGTTCCTTGACTTCATCCACAAAAAAATCCCAAGTGGGCTTGATCCCATATATTCCAGATTCCTATGTGGAACTTTTCTCCCATTAGGTTTCCCACCAATGTTTGACATGGAGGAGAGCCTTGAGGAGTGAGAAGGTGATATTTTCCCTGTAGAAAAAACTGTGAACAAAGAAATAACCTTCTAGCAGATTTAACCATTTTTCTAAGGCATCCACATCTATTTGACCTTCAAGTACGGGAATATCAAAATTAACTTGTACCTTGAAGGGAGAGGTTTCTCCAAAGTGTCTGCTTGATGAAGATGCACCTGTTGCTATCGGTAGGTGTTGAAGGATGTGGGAAAAATTCTCCATCATTTCCCCCCTCTATCGCACAAGAGCTTGCTCAAGCAACATGTTAATAGAATCTTCTACTGTGCTGTTTTTATTTTCTTCCATCGTAGAGGGTTTCTTGGGCATGTGAGAGCGATTGTCCTCAAGCAAGACAAGCTCAAGACCCAACTTTCTATTCTTAGACCTCATCAGGGACATGCACTGAAAAACGATCAAGAGTAGCCTGCTCTGATACCACTGATCCAGATTATTTTCCAGAACGAAATGAAAGCAGAGATATTACAGTGAAATACATATAAATATTGCTAGAAAGAGAGAAATACAACAATACATGATTTCTATTAATGAAAGAAATGTACAAAGACAGTAAAAATACAGAGTGCAAGACTCACTAGAATGGTGGCAGCTTTATCTCTGAGAAGAGATGTGACGACTACGCTCATTCGCAAGAACATGATTATAATGAGGCTCTGAAGGCATTTTTATGATAAACAAGAATGCCAAAACCCTAGACATCCAAAAACCTAATCCTAGGAGATGAAGTGCCAAAGTCATGTGGGTCCCGTTGGGGTAAGTTAGTACATTAACTTCCCGGGGTCGTAACTTTTGCATACAATCTCTATTTTAGGAGTGTGATAGCCCGTTGGAAAGGTCTTTTCGAAAAATACGAATTATTCTATCAAACTTTGACTTGATCTATAATTTGACTATGGAAAGTCAAGAAAACATTGTTTATAGCCCAAAAACGACCCTAGAAGTACATAAAGATGTATTGACATGAATACTTCCAAAATAAGCCAATTGGAATAGGTGGGTAGTTGCCAATATCCACCAGATGTTGTGTAGGGATTTATGACAGCCTCGTAATTGCATAATCCATAATTACAAAGAAATGTCCCCATTACAGAGAAACGTGTTGAACTAAAGACTGCCAAGATGAGCCAGTTGGAATTTGGAACCAGTGGGTGGCCACTAATATCCACCTGGATCACTTCCCTTCCTACCTCTTTTCTTTATCCTATCCTTCCAAGATTTGTATCATGACCCTTAGGAATTCCTTAGACCACCCGTAGTCTTCCCTTAGGGTTCACCTGTGACCCTTCCTAAGGTGACAGTGGGTTGTGGTCCTAGTTTATTATCCATCGACTGGGATCACGAAGGAGTCCATGCGATCTAAAGTTTCTGTGATAACAAGTAGCATCTGTGAAATGCAGGGAAGTGCTTGGGGGTTTGCATGTGAGGTTTTCCTTGTGAAACAAGCTAGTTTTTAACAGTTCCAATGTGAACTATCCAAGGACTTGTGCATGTTTGAAATAACCATAGGAGTTATCATTTCTTTCCTTATAAGGGGAGACAGGACCTTAGAAAACTACTATAAAATACGGGTATATGACGCAACCTCTTGTAGACCCATTGTCCAAGACTGAAAAATGCCTCTTAACATTTTAAGTCCAATGGGCTAGCTCGAGTGTTGAGTGCTTCAAGATTCATGCAAGAGGTATTAGGTTTGATTCCCCATGTTGGTTGCTTCTATTATGTGGCACACTCAATGTTCTTATTGGGTTAGGCACCATAATTAACATCAAAGGGTTTACATCCTTGGGTATCATCAATGACATGCAAGGAAGAGCTTGGGGGCTTCCCTATGAGGTTTTCCTTGTAAAAGAAAGTAGTTGTGATTTTTCATGAATATAAAAAAGTGAAAGTAAACAAAAATCACAATTTGGATTTTTGAGATGAATCTTTTACTATTAAAACATAAGAGCAAGATAGTGTATACCTTTTTTTATAACCAAAACCAGGGAACATTTTATATTAATAAACAAAATGGTGTAGCAGAGCTAAACAATATAAGTGTGTTGTTCTTTGAAGCTCCAAAGAGATTGAGCATGGCAACTCCCTTTCCAAAAAATCTATCTCACAAAATACCACTAACAAAGGTTCCCAACATTTAGCACTAGCACAACTCCTATAGAAAATACCTAGTATCAACAAAACTTTGAAATACATACGTTAACTAAAAAGATGTTGTAGTTGGTAGCCTCTTCCATTCCGTGCACAAAGTGCTCTAGTTGTAGATCACCTCTTTTCATAGCTTCAAAAAAATGTTGGGCAATGTCTTCTTCCCAGATTTCCCCTTGCTCTGCAATGTTCGAATTCAATTGATTGGAAGGACGTGAAATTCCATTTTGACCCAGTGGTGTGTTCCTAAGAGAGGCACTTTGCTCTTCCAATTGTGTTACTATTTGGATCAAGTGAAATATAACCCCCATAATAGTTGCATTCAGTGAGATTAATTGATTTTTATCTTCCTAGATTTTCACTAATATTGTGCCAAGAGTGTCCTTATTATCCTTCATCATTTCCTCATGCATCTATGTAACTCCCTTAATCTCCTGCAAAGCCATGACTAACTTGAGGAGAACACATAGACTTAAACAATGTAGGACTAACCTGGGCTAAATTTTACTTGAATTTTCCTTTGCAAATACACAATTCCCATTCCAGGTGGAGTCTACACTAGAGTTCTCACCTAGGAATGAATAACAAACTATTTCCAACATAGTCCCATGCATCATAACATAAATCTCCTAAAAATCTAGAAGAACTTGGTGTTAGAATATAATGGATGTGCTCGTTTTACCATTGACAATATTTCTATTGTCACCCAACCATATGTCGAAGCCACCCTCCGAGCACCTTAACCTTGACAGAGAATCACTCCGGAAGCAAACCCTAGGCTAGATAGCCAAACAAAGGGTAGCACACCTTTCCCTAAGGATAACACACCAACAAGAGTTGATTAGATAGTCCAAACCCTAACCAAGATATAGTCCAAGACAAATGTGATTTGCTAGTTGCAGAAGCTGCAATGGCAAGTCTCCTCAAACCTGCGCACAAGACTGGGCACTGTAGTGCGCACAAGTTGCTGCTCTGCAATTCTAAGACTGCCTGCCAGAATGGGAACTGGCCTCCTGTATTTATACTAATTCTGGCTAACTGGCTGGGCCGACTTCTCATTCTGGGTATCTGTCTGTTTAGTATATATTATTATTTCTGGCCGACTTCTTCTCTTGGAGGCTAATAACCTAATATAAATTATCTTCTTGACCCGACAAGTCTTCTAGGGTTATTAGCCAACTCATTAGGGTTTCTTCTTTCTTCCCGGACTATTCTATCCTCGTCAGGTTTACACATGGAGGTAAATACCTCCCACAACTACCATAATATCAACACTCCTTATTGGCTAGGGAGGTATTACAGTTAATGGTCTTGAGCACAAAAAGATACCATTCACCCAGTAGCATCAACATAGTTGTACAGACTAGATCATGACTAGATCATGAGCACCATCATCATCATCAGTGTCATCAACTGCATCATCGCTCGAAACCATACTCTATTTGAGTAATTAGACATGATGCTCACTCCACAGAGTGATACAAGAGCCATTCTTCTAATCTAGAAGAGTAAATGCTATGAACCATTTTCTGTCTGGGAAATATCTGTCCTTTGATTATCCATCTAACTGATAATCATTTCCAATACTGCTAATAGTCTTCAAGGAAATCGAAACAAAATAGTACACAACTATGTCTATCCATAGTAGTACATAACTACAATCCAGTGGTACACTACCACACCAAGTAACACACAAGTACTTGATCAACAACGCATAGTCATGAACAGTTGAACACATCCACCACAGTAGTATACATCTACTGTCATACAATCTTCATAACAATCATCTGATATCAACTTGCAGAGAAACAGTGTTATGATATAAATTGAATCATTTGGGCCAATCTTTCACTCACATCTGTGAGATTTGAAAGAATATCTGCCCTCAGAGTAGAATAATGAGATATCTGGACTATTCTTCTCAAGCAAGGAAGAATAACTGTCTTGTATTCTGAACTTGGATCATTCCCCACCCTGGGCCATTCTTCCTACACTAATCAAAGTGCACCCTGGAGATAATGTATAAACCCTAAGGAATGCCTGTACCTGATTGTTGAGCCTGGACCATTCCCCACCCTAGGCCATTCCTCCTACACTAATCAAAGTGCACCCTGGAGAGAATGTATAAACCCTAAGGAATGAATGTCCAGACCATTTCCTCTATTAACCACAAGAGGAAAATACTGTCCCTTACCAACCTCCAAAACAAACCATTCCTCATGTTAACCACAATGAGAAATCGCTGTCCAGCGAGGCGGGCCAGTCTTCTTGAGTAACCCTCAAGAAGAGAGACTGCCCTAGACCACTCCCCATGTTAAGCACAATGGGAAGTCACTGTCTATGATACATCAACAATCTGGACCATTTCCCATGTTAACCACATTGATAAATCATTGTCCGTTAGAAATCTCAATCCACTTTCCGAACTGGAAAGGAAATTGCTCATTCTGGACCATTTTTCGAACTAAAAAATGACTGTCCATAAATCAATACATATCGGTGCTCCCTTCCAACATGGGAGTCATATCTTCCTTTTTCAATAAGGAAGTCATCTCCATGAGCTCCAACTTGAGTACGCAAACTCTTTTATCTTGGACAAAAGCTTTACCAAGATGTCTGTTTATCTGCTCATCTGTGGAGATATGTATTGGGTAACCTCTTTCTCCTTTCTGAACTTCATCACAGATAATGTAATGCTTGATTTCAAATGTACTTCGTTCTGGAGCACTGGTCTTCTTTGAAGGCTTCATGTAGCTCTGATCAATAAGCTCTGATCAATAAAATATATCATTGTTGGAAAACTGGAACATATCCATGTGGCACTTCTTCTGTCATCACGAGATCTCATCTTCTGAGTAATCATTTTGACACAATATCTCTATTATAGAGGATCTTCACCACGCTTCTGCTGTGCACTGGAGATTCTCCACCAAGTTATCTTCTTCCATACGCATACAAGGGTCTCTTTTTGGTATGCCTCAAATTCTTGAGGTTGCTCTTCATACGTTCTTTGTTCAATTGCTCTGGAGAACATTCTTTGCATTCATCTGATGTAGAACTCCAACCCATGGATATTGCGGATGATATAAAGACTCATGTAGAGGTATGTTTGGTTTACTGGAAGAAGTAATCGTCATAGTCTTCTCTTGCCATATGGGAGAACCTCTAGTTCTGGATCTTGTAATGCTTGCATTCATATACACTGTTCTTCATCACAACTTCAGTTCCTTTGCTTGATTTCTTTTAGTGAGTTCATATCGGGTTGGTAATCTTGTGATTCTCGATACAATGACTGGTTGTTATGGCTTCTCTTTCTTTCTTGGAATCTTCATGTTTTTCCTCATGTTTTTCTTTAGCTCTTGGGTCCATGGAGTTTCTTATAGATTCCATGCCCTAAAGATTTCACGTCTTTCTTTTATCATAGGATCACGGATCTGGATGGATAACCAGGGATACTTTAAGGCTTTTCTTTGAAGAGGTATTCTTCTGCGGTTGAACTGAACATGTACTGTCTTTCATGGCCACTACCATACTTCATCATTTTTAATGGATCATAGGATTAGCTCCCTCCTAATCCTTGCTTCATGTATGAGTGCATATAATCGGCTCCCTCCATTTAATAGAGTCTATGCTTCCGTTTGCATCCTTATTTTCTTATGCAATATATAATTGGCTCTCTCTGTCTAATAGAGTCCATGCTTCTGTCTTGTTGTCTTATACAAAACGTTATCAGTCTTTCTCTGACTTCTTTCTGTCTTTGCTTCTTCTAAGTCTCTTCATGATTTATTCGGCGTATTTGATCCTTTCATGTGTATTATCTAATGATATCAATCCTTATCTTGTTGTTCTTCCATAGGTATAGTTCTTCTTGGAATACATTATCTTCCAGGAGATAGACATACAAGATATGTACAAAGACGATGCAAACAAGATATGTACAAGAAATAAGAAGAGTATTGTTACCTTCAGAAGAAGAAGTCTCTTTCATCCTGCTTAGTCTTCTTTGTAGGTTCCTTTTCTTCGGCAACTGATGCTTCGTGTTTCTCCTTCCTTTTCTTTAGCGCAGGACAATGATTCTTGTAGTGACCATACTTTCGACAGTTGAAGCATTGTATTTTTGAAATGTCTTTCTCTTGATTTGGCTTCCTCCTTGAGCCAAACTTTTTTTTGTTCCTGAAATTCTTGAATCTTGCTGTGAATCCCTGATCATCGTACTTCTTTTGGGGTTTCTCTTTTGCACTGATCTTGGATTCTTCTTGAGCACAACAAGTCCAAAGTTCTTCAAATGTCGGATACTCCTTTCTTGTGTTCATGCTTGCGGCAAATGCATCCCACGTCTTGGGAAGACCATTGAGTACTATGTTTACCAATTCCTTCTTTGAGATGATCTCTTCAATAGCTAGTAGTTGATCTCTTAACTGAGATATTCTCACAAAATATGATGTTATGTTGTCCTCATCATTCATCTTCATGTCACAGAGCTCATTCTTCAGACTCATAACTTGTCCAATGTTTCTGACCGAGAAGAGATTTATTAGGGCATCATACATCTTCTTCAATGAGTCAAGATGGGAGATGTAGGGTATCAAGTGGTCTTTTATAGAGTCCACTATGATACTCATGGCATTGATGTCATCGTCTTTGAACTTCTCCATAACTACAACGTTCTGCGGTTCCTTCTCTTTTCCTTCTTCAAACTCTGGTTCCACGATCTTTCCTTTAACGATATCCAACACTTTATTCTTGGCAAGGATGAGGTCAATCCTTGTCTTCCATGCTCTGAAGTTAGAAGCTCCATCTAACTTGTTTTCTGACTTCATAGAGTAAGTCATGGCTGCTTTGACTTGGTCAACGCTAGATCTAACCAACAACTCAAACTTGATGTCTTTGCTTGCTGAGAGTATTAGAAGATGCGCTAAGTTGGGGCGCAATGATCTGTTTGGAGATTAGGTCAATCTGTTCACTTAAGGTGTCTCAATGAGAGGATTAGGGTTTCTGCAACTGCACCTACTAGTAACCCTAGCGACAGTGCTTTGGTGACTGCTCCTGCTAGAAACCCTAGCAACAGTTCCTCAATGAGATTAATATCCTTCTGGCTATGTTTCCTTCCAGCGGTTAGACTGAATGAAGGAGGTGTGGGCCCATAACCTGTTAGAATATAATGGATGTGCTCGTTTTACCATTGACAATATCTCTATTGTCACCTAACCATAGGCCGAAGCCACCCTCCGAGCACCTTAACCTTGATAGAGAATCACTCTGGAAGAAAACCCTAGGCTAGATAGCCAAACAAAGGGTAGCACATCTTTCCCCAAGGATAACACACCAACAAGAGCTGATCAGATAGTCCAAACACTAACCAAGAGATGGTCCAAGCCAAACATGATCTGCTAGCTGCAGCAGTTGCAATGGCAACTCTCCTCAAACCTGCACACAACACTGGGCACTGTAGTGCACACAAGTTGCTGCTTTGCAATTCTAAGACTGTCTGCCAGAATGAGAATTGGCCTCCTGTATTTATACTAATTCTGGCTAACTGCCTAGGCCGACTTCTCATTCCGGGTATCTGTCTGTTCAATATATATTATTATTTCTGGCCGGCTTCTTCTCTTGGAGGCTAATAACCTAATATAAATTATCTTCTTGAGCCGACAAGTCTTCTAGGGTTATTAGCCAACTCATTAGGGTTTCTTCTTGCTTCCCGGAGTATTCTATCCTCGTCAGGTTTACACGTGGAGGTAAATACCTCTCGCAGCTACCATAATATCAACACTTGGAACCATAATTAAATAGAAGGAGAGCGAGTGGAGCTAACTAGAGATTTTATTCTAAGCCACAATAAAAAGGGAAAATAAAAGGACAAGATCCAACTTGACATCAAAGTCTGGTGTTGACGATGGAGGAGAATGAGCACCAAAAAACACTAGAGAAAATTGCTTGCTTCCCCCGAAAAAGCTTAATGTGAAATGCATTATCCCACCTACATTGGACAAAATTCCTTTCCTTTGGCATTCAATTGCACACAATTTTTGTAGCTTGGGCATGTGTGGATGAACAAAGCGTCTCTTTGCATTAATTATGCCAACTTAGGGAAGGTTCTAGAGAATCACATATATAAATAATTTGTAATCAATGCTATATAAGAAGATTTTAAACAATGTTTCTATTTAAATTTACTAAGGTTGGTTAGGGTTAGTCAACTTTTAACATCAATTTATATTCACTTTCACTCTAAATCCATTGAGCACATAGAGGGATTAAACATAAATTGAAATGTAAATATCTAAGTGTTTAAAGATCAAGAATGAAGAGGGATTGATAATGGTATGTGTGTATATGGTATTCTTTTCTTAAATTTTATTTTTTTACATTATGGATGTTATTTTAATTTTTAAATATTTTGATTTCTAAGCATGAACGTTACACATCTAATCCATAATGGGATGCTATTTTTGTTTTCTTTATATACTAGATGGGCCTACTTATGCCATATGTTATGTTTGTAGTATGTATAAACATTACACATCTTTTTCATATTGGGCTCTAAAATACACCTCACTTCTCTGAGTGTAAAAATGAAAAGTTGTGCCATCATTTTTTTATATAAAAGACACATGAGTCACATAGCTTATGCCAGTGATGTTAATGTAGTATGTACACATTGTCATAGCCTTTGCCTCGATGACGAGTTATAAGATGAGAATGAGAATGAGACACATCTCTAGCAATTAGGATACGCATTGGTTTTCATTGGAGTTAGAAGGTTGCAGACAACCTAAGAGAGAGAACAATCAAAATAATACATGGACCATTTATCACTGCAACCTTCATTGAATGATGTTCCAGAGTACACACTTACCAATATATATACATATAGGGAAGAGCAATGGAGGTTTACTTGTACATTCTCTAGGTAGTCTCATATAATGGCGAAAGAGAAAATGTAGTTGAGTGGTGACTTGAGAAACATAAAACAATTTGGTTTCATTTGTGCTTGATTCACATTAGTAATTGAATTGAGCAAGTCAAGGAGCAAGATGGAGTATCAAAGATCTTCATTGGAGGGGATGCATCTAGTCATTAACACTTCTCAAATGTAGAACGACTTACAATAATTTTATCCTATAATTTTTTTTTGATTTGCATATGTTTAACAAAAAAATATATGAAAGATAAAACAATTGTTTTTAATATATAATTAAGTTAGTAGAACAAGGTAACAATTCCTTCTATTATCAGTTTTATATCGATATTCTTTTATTAATAAAATCAATAACAATTCAAAGATCTTAAATGGAGGAGATACATCTAGTGATTAACATTTCTCAAATGTAAGATGACTTACAATAATTTTATCCTATAAAGAAATTTTGGTTTCCATATGTTTAACATAAATTATATGAAAGATGAAACAATTGTCTTTAATATATAATTAAGTTAGTAAAACAAGTAACAATTCCTTCTATTATCATTTATATGTAGTTATTTCTTTATTAATAAAATCAATAACAATAAAACAATAATAAAATTACTTATTTTTAATATTCATTTAAAAAATAAACAATAAAATATCATTTAAATACTTTTTATTTTAAATAATAATACTTCTTAAAATTATATAAAAAATTGATTTTAATCATAAAAATATGTAAATTTGAAATTAAAATACGAATAATGAAACTTTTATACAAATTTAAATTATATATGTTTTCAAATAATATAAAAATTTATATAAAAAAATACAATATTATTTTTTAAAATTTAATAACCAAATAAATATGTTATCACATCATTATAAAAACTTCACCCTCTAAAACTAAAGGAGATTGTTGACATGTTTTAAAAACTTCACCAACTTGAAGGACAATAACTTTTTACCTTTTTATTTGCTTGGAATATTTTTATGTTGAAGGACAATGACTTTTTACCTTTTTATTTGCTTGGAATATTTTTATGTTGAAGGACAATAACTTTTTACCTTTTTATTTGCTTGGAATATTTTTATGTTCAAGTTGAAGTAAATACTTTTCCATGAATGGGATGCCACGTGGTAGGTAAACACTTTTCCATTATTGGAATGCCACGTGGCAAGTAAAAGGAATATTATTTTTATGCGAGGCTACTTTTCCACGAGTGGGATACCACATGGCAGGTAAAAGCATTGATATTGGAAGCTTTAGATTTCATTTGGTTGGCATTGATATGTAAGGGCAAAGAAGAAGGTTTGGATTTCATGAAGTGTATGGATAATGCTATGTTAAATGTAAAAGTGAGTTCAAAGATCTTTAAAAATTAAATAAAAATAATTTATCTATTTAAAGAGGTGTTTTTACATATTTATATATATTTAAATTAAATTAAAATAAATCATATAATATTTTTCAAAATCATAATTATAAAATTTGAAATGCATTTTCAAACTTATTTGTACTTTGTTATTTGATTAGTTGTGTGATATATTTATGTTAAAATTTTAGAAAATGATAATAAACAATTTTTTTACATATCCATAATTACTAGTTGTTCCTTTTTCATATGTATAATAATATATAAGATTTATCTATTATTGATTTTGTAATTACAAAATATCTAATAAGAAAAAAATGGATTTGGCATCAATTTGGGTGAAGTAGTGAGGCTTATCAATCAATTTTTGGTCCAAATACATCTTTTGAGAGATTAGTAATATACTTGGGTAGTTTGTGGAAGTGGATGTCTTTTAGGGTTTTTGGGTTGATAAGGGTGATCGGTAGTTTGTGGAAGTGGATGTCTTTTAGGGTTTTTGGGTTGATAAGGGTGACCCGTATTTTGGTTCAATTGGATCTAGGTTGGGGTGGGTGGAGAATATGATATTGCAAAAGGAGATAACCTCTTTTGTCCAACATTTCGATTATGTTGGAGTCCCATTATGGTGTAAATGGTGCCACAATTACGACCACGTTGTTGAAGACTATAATCTTCCATTTAAAAGAAAAGCATAGATAAAGAAGCCCATGAAGACTCTGTTAAATAAAGGGGGGTCTAGTGAAGTAGAGGGGGTTCCTGGATGTTAGGAATAACTTTGATTAGATAGGAGTGGAGAAGGTAGCTTTGGATATTGGGTGTCCTATGGAAAATATGGTTCCAGTCTTATCCCTTGTTCCATTGGTAACATCTCCATCGAAGTTGTTGAAGACTCCTCTTTATTATAGTCCTAGTTGTTGACGATTAAAAATCGCAACGAGGATTTCGCCCACAAAGTATTGCTAAAGCCTATTATTTAAACTAAGCTAATGATATATAATACTAGTAGGTGGGACCCCCTTGTAGACTGGAGGCTCAAAGATAATCTTATCACACATTTTATGTTGTTGTTTTAATGCTGCTTGCAGGGTTTTACATGATTGATGATGAAGTATTGGTTTTGTTTACGACATAATGGCAGATGGATAATGCATTTGATGTGTTTATTCCGTTATTCTAAGCTCTAAAATTCCATGTTATGAATGGCTTATATTTACTCTTATTACATTGTTGTTGTCGCCATGATTCATTACCTGTTACACCTGTACAAGACACATGTTAGTAACAACAAGAAACAAGAGCAATGGAAAGGGACTTATGAAAAAGATCCAAGAAAGGGAACTATATTATACTATACTATGGTGCAAATGAAATAAAAAGGAATTAATGTTAGTCCTAACTAGCAATGTTAGTGGCTGTACGATTTATATTGAGTTATATTGGGCACATTTGATATATGTTATGGTATGGTTTTGGCAATGGTTAATATGGATTGGGGTGGCGCAATTGGAAATCAATATGTGCAAGTTTCGATGTATGGAGTTAATGATATGGGGTTACTGGTATTCTTTTGGCTGTCTGTCGTGTACTACGAAATTGAATGGAGTGGAGGATGGAAGCGATGTGCAGTAAATGTACGTCACTCCATACTTCTCCCACTGGGCCATCACCCTAGCATGGTTATTGTTAAGGGTAAGCTCTGAGATTCAGGCGTGGAAGGAACTACTCGAGCAACTCATATTTTTAAAGCCATTGGTTATAGGTATGGTTCTTTTCGCCCATCCATGAATTCACTCTGTGTATGAAATGAATGTAGGCTTGGTAATGTGTTGGTTTGTGTTTTCATGAGATTGACAACTATGTAAACGCGTGGGTATTTTATTTGGAATGATTGTGTGGTTATTTGTTTGCAAATGGAAAAATTGATGGTTGAAGTTGGGATTTCGTTGGTTGTTCTGCGTGGTGGAAACTGTGATGGCTCACTGTTGTTTTTAGTAGTTATGGTATTTTGTTGGAGGGTTTCGCTATGTTTAGCCTTGCTGTCCGCCTCCTCACAGTTATGGTAACCATATCCAGTTGTATTCGGTGCTATGGGGTTGTTTTGTATGTTTCGAACCACATTTTGGTCACTATATATCTTTTCACCTAGTCGTGGTCTTATTTTATGGCATTGGCATCAGGACAACTGGTTATGGGGGGCCATTATGCCAAGAAGTATGCTTTATGTTACCCGAGGTCTACATTTCCATTGGCATTTTTATAAATTGGCTCGGCTGTTGAGAAGAGCACGAGGGTTATACCTCTGCGCATTCTTGATATTGGTTACTGTCCAGTGAGCAATATCTGCTCCTCTGCAACGTTTCCACCCTACCTGGTGTTGAACTGTCACACTATTTTATAAGCTAAGAGTTATAAAAGCTTGTGGTTCCACCGTCTTTGTTTCGGAGGTTCCCACCTACTGTTGATATGGCCGACCTCCAGTCTCTCTGTGTTTTGGTGATCGAGCGAACCCTTGATTATTTCTTCTATTCATGGTTACAGAGCCCGATTTGGATAACCCCAACTAGTCGCAGTCTTGTCAGATATCTTGTTGACAGTCATAAATTGGTTAAGTGGTTTCGACAATGGATTTGATATTTGTCTCGTCTCTGTTTGATTGGGTTGTTGGAAAGTTGTAATTTGTAAATGAGAATTGGTATACAGTCGTTGCCTTCTTTTGTTGTGACAGTTGAATCGATAACCCAACTCATCTTTTGATCGAATTAGTGGATTGGGAATAAATGTCAATTTACAATCACAGGGATGCTTCTTTTTGTTATGCGTTGGTCTATGTGTTCCTACAACATGGTATCAATTGAAGTTGATGACTGATGTGTGTTTAATTTGTCCCGATCGGGATCATTACAAATTGGAAAATTGATGACTGAGATCTGGCTGTTTACTGTGTATGGTTTATGGAGACATCGTGCATCGTTTTGTTTTACTGCACCATCAGGGATGAAGCACATGATTTTTGTAGTATGGTTTCATTGCAAATTTAATTGTTAATATTGTTAAAGAAATGGAATCGGGCATGTTTTAAAAGAGTTTGTTCAACTCAGGAAAAGACATGTGTCTGTGTTTGATTTGAGAAATTACAATTATGGACAGTGGTTGATATTTTTATATGCTGAACAGAGTTGAAGCAATATGACTGTGTGTTCCTATTGGATTTTATTTTAAATATAAAAGGGAAGGAAATGAAAAGAAACATAATTGTTTTGACAAGATGGGTGAAAGTCATGACAATTCTCAGTATGATTATACACTGTATTAATTGAATTTTTTTAAAGAATTTGGATGTGGGACAGTGAACAAGTTTTAACACACAATAATTGTTTAATTGGTCATAGTCATTGTTTAGCTGGTGTTGGATCATTTGGATTGAATACACAACTGTTTTATAGATTACTTAATTGTTTTTTCGAACAATATTCGTTCTTTTCCCTACCATTATTTCACTTTTTTCACATTACAATATTCATTCTTAGAATTTAATTATAGTTAAGATAAATTCTGTATTATGACAATTGAAGAGATCGCACAGGGATGAATTATAGTGATACATTCCTTGGTTTACGATACAGTTGATTGTTTGATGTCTGTGAACAGTAATCATGATATTTTCCCCCTCATTTTAACATTTTTCACTCAATACAAGCCCTCACATATCCCATAACCCTTGTTCACCCCTTGCTCATTGACAAGTATTAAACAATTTGCATGGATTGGATTGCATGGGTCTGATACGTTGCTGAGCCAAATTTTATTTCATATTTAAAAAGAGTTGTCATGTATGGTTGTTAAATAAACTATTTGCTAATCATTAATGCATACATGAATGAGCTTTTTCAGTAGAGGTAACCATGGCCGGGGTAACCAAGGAAGAGGAAATTGGAACATGGGCCCTATAAGGCCAAGATTCTCTATACACTTTGATGTAGATTCGCAAGAGTTAGGACAACTATTTCAAGCTGGATTTTTTAACTGGATTGGACAAGGAGTGGTCCAACCTAGGCCTGAAAGGCCTCCCTTCCAAGCCCCACAGGTCCCCGGTATCCCAGTGCCTCCTCATGTCCTACTGCAACCTGAAGTCCCTGAAAACGACAGATGGCAAGAGATTGTCCACCCGACAGTCTCCCAACATCGTGGCTGGCCTAACTTATCTCTACCTGCTCCTCCACTTGTTAATCAAATTGTCCAAGATGCCCCTATCCACTCACCAATACAATCTTCTCATGCAAGCAAAAGGTTAAAAACCGAGGCCCACCATGCTCCTGACAAAGGAAAATCCACTGCTGCCCCCTCCTCACCCTCAAATGACTTTGCCAAATCCATGTCCTCCCGCATGCATTTGAGAGATGATTGCTCTCATGTGATCAATGAGATTAGTCCTAAAGGCTCCACACAGCCTAAGGCAAATTCAGAGAGATCAAAAGGTGACAACAACAACAAGGGAAAGATTGCCTCCCAGAGTGACAAATATGGATTTTAAGTTTTTATTTATTAATTGTTGAGAACAATTAACTTTTGAAATTTTGGACAACAAACTATTTTTTGGATATATGGGTAATATATTTTTGGAAATAATTTCAATTATCATTGATATAAATTGTCAAAATATGAAAGTGATGATGGGAGTCACAAGGAGGGATGTTTTGTTTGATTAACTAGTTGTGTTATGATTGTTAA
>ML851938.1:10096-30706 GCA_009831015.1 Picea engelmannii
TGTTTTAAACCATATAAAGCTTTCTTCAGCTTGCATACTAAGTCAGGGTTATCAGACAATTTGAAACCCTCTGGTTGTTCCATATAGACTTCTTCACTTAAATCTCCATTTAGAAAGGCTGACTTGACATCCATTTGGTAGACCTTAAATATTTTATGACAAGCATAGGCAAGAAACATTCTGATAGCTTCTAATCTTGCTACGGGCGCAAATGTTTCACCAAAATCTAGTCCTTCTATCTGAGCATAACCTTTACAAACTAACCTTGCTTTGTTCCTGATAACTTGTCCTTTCTCATTCAACTTATTCTTAAAGATCTATTTAGAGCCAATGACGTTTTTACCTTCAGGTCTTTGAACCATCTCCCATGTATTGTTTTTCTCAATCTGGTCAAGTTCATCATTCATTGCTTTAACCCAATGATCATCTTTGCTGGCTTCATTGAAATTCTTGGGTTCCAGCATGGATATGAAAGCTATATGAGATTGTTCGGTGGTTTTGATTAGCTTTCTCCTGGTTTGTACACCTTTGTCTTTTTCTCCAATTATCTGACTTGTAGGATGATTCTTTTGAATGATTCTGGAGGAGGAATTTGAGGCTGACTCTTGATTTGAGTCTGTCTGAGTGTCTGAGTCTTCAACTGATATAGAGTCTTCGTTTTCTGATTCTTGGACCTATTTATCGTCAGCTTCAGCTGTGTCTTTTGTAGAAGACTCATTTATGTACATCTCTCTTGTTGGGATTCCTTCATCAACTTTTACATCAATACAGTCAACCATTTTATGCAGTCTCTTATTATACCATCTATATCCTTTACTGTTTGTAGCATACCCTAAGAGGATACCTTCATCAGCCCTGTCATCATATTTGCCAAGGTTTTCCTCATTATTGTTTATATATCATTTACTCCCAAAGACTTTGAAGTGTTTAATTGAAGCAGGTTTTCCAAACCACAACTCATAAGGTGTCTTGTCACTTTGTGGTATGAGGTGGGATTTGTTAAGAACATGGAATGCTATGTGTATTTCTTCTACCCAGTAGGTTTGACCAATGTTATTCTCATTCATCATTGACCTGGCCATTTCCTGCACTGTTCTGTTTTGCCTCTCAACTACTCCATTTTGTTGTAGAGTTCTTGGGATTGTGTATTCTCTCTTGATCCCATGCTCATCGCATAATTCCTTGAAGTCTCTTGACATAAACTCTCCTCCCTGGTCTGATCTTACTACCTTTAACCTCTTCCTTGTTTGAGTCTCAGTTAAAGCCTTAAATATTTTAAACTTCTCAAATGCTTCAGCTTTTTCTTTGAGAAAGGCAACCCAAGTAAGTCTGGAGTAATCATCGATAATCATTATGAAGTAGTTTTATTTCCCTGTGCCTTCCTGTCTTGATGGTTCACATAAATCCATATGAACTAGTTGGAGTGGTTTTTCAGTTGAAGTAAAACTCTTGGACTTAAACTGTGTCATGTTTTTCTTCCCTACTTGGCAATGTTTACACATTGAATCTTGGGGCTTTGATATCCTCGGAAGATCTTTTACTACCTCGAGTTTTTTGAGTTTGATTAAGTGGTCAAAGTTTAGATGTCCAAGTCTCCTATGCCATAACCAACTTTTATCATGTCTTCTTAGATGACATTCTTCTCTATTTTTTTTCAGCACATATACATTAATTTCTATCCTTATGCATTTGGCCACCACTTGTCCTGAGGTTACAGATTTTATCTTGCAGTCCTTAGATGTGAACACCACTTCACATCCTCTATCACACATTTGACTTACACTGAGCAGATTATGTTTCAACCCATCTACAAGGAGAACATCTTGGGCTTTTCCTTTTCCATTACTTAAGCTCACCATCCCTTTGCCCTTTATTTTCCCTGGAGCATCATTTCCAAAGGTTACGTTTCCTGATTTTCTTTCAATTAGAGATAGAAACTTGCCTTTGTCTCCCGTCATGTGTTTGGAACATCCACTGTCTATATACCAATGATTCGTTCTTCTTTGAGCGGACAACACTAATCCACACTTGTCACTTTCCTTCTTCTTCCAAAACTTAACATTTTCAGCAGGGGATTTGGAATCTGGTTCATATTCCCTTAGACGACAGTCTATAGATTTGTGTCCATAGTTATGAAAGATGTAGCATTCAATCTCATTGTTCAACAGGTCAAACTTATTGGTGCGGCATTGTCTACTCATTGACTTTTGATTATTTCTTGACCTCTTTAGTTGCATATCCCTGGACTTAATTTGGCAATTGGCAATCAGTGAAGGTTTGTTACTTGGATGCATCATTCTTTGTTGTGGCAAGTATTTATTCCTTTGAAATCTTAATTGCTCATATCTGAGTCTTAAGGAACAATTTGCAGCTTTGTGACCAAAGTTAGAATAGTAGTAACAATAGCCATAGAAAAATTCTTTGTACCTGGAAAATGGTTGTCTTCTTTGAGAAAATCGATTTCTTCCAGGCTGATGACATCTTTCAGCAGTGAGCACATTACTTTTTTGTTCTACAGATTTAGATCTGGCATCTTTTACCTTACTCAACCTGGGTAACTGATTGTCTTCCTTTGTTTCTGCAGGTTTGTTATTGTCATTGGTTGTACTTTTGACAAACTTGATGGGCTCTTCATTTCCTGTCTTACCACTGCTTGATCCATCTTCATAACCCAAGCTAGTTTTCAGCTTTGGATTCCTTTACTGATTCAGAATGGTGGCCAGTCCTTCTGAGGCTTTGATACTTGACAGATTCTGATTATACAAGGATTGAAACTTCTCCATTTCTTTCCTCATTTTCATTACTTCTTGTTCTAATGCTTCACATCTTGCATTATTTTCTGATAGCTGTTGTTTTAGAATCTCTTCGATTTTATTTGCCTCTTCCAATTCTACTTTTAGTAAGACAAGGTCTTCATTAGGTTCTTTATTGTCTTTCTCGAACTGTATTAACAATTGTATTTGCTTTCTGTTCTTGATTCTTAGTCTGTCAATCTCTTTCAGTGCACTAATAAGTTCTCCTTCCATGTCAACTACAACTTCTTTTTCATCACTCCCTGTGCTTTTATTATCATAATCCTCTTTGGCCATAAGTATGAAGTCATTTAGTTTATCTTCAATAGAGGAGTCATTTTATTCATCATCTGAAGGATCATCATCAATGTTTACGCACATAATTTTCTTCTTAAAGTTTTTCTCTTTAAAGAAATTTATGTGTTTGCACTTCTCCTCATCATCACATGTCTGATCCTTTCCTTTGTGGGGACATTCATTTGCAAAATGACCTATCCTACTAAAGTTGAAACATTTGAAAGGCAGTTTACCTTTGTATTTTCCTAATCCCTTCTTCAGTCTCTTCACAAATTTTGCTTCAATTTCATTGGGCTCAGAATCCTCATTCTTGTCTGCTTTAAATGATGTTTCTCTGGAGGTGGGTTTATCTTTAACTATTCTCATTTCATATGCAGTCAATGTTCCTAGCAGTTGATCAAACTCCAAGGTTTTTAGATCATTAAGTTCTTCTATAGAAGAGACCTTCGGGTTGAACCTATCTGGAAGAGATCTCAAGATTTTTTGAACTAAAGAATGTTCATCAATTGTTTCATCAAGTGCCTTCACTGCATTTACCATTTCTTCTACTCTCAGAAAGTATTTTCCAACAGTTTCATCTTCCTTCATCTTAAGATTTTCAGACTGTATTCTGTAAGTTTGAAGCTTTGCATCCTTTACCTTCTCATTACCCTCATAACTGCTAATGAGTTTGTCCCACATTTCTTTGGCAGTTCCTAGGTGCATAACTTTTATGAATTCTGCTTCTGCAAGCCCACTCAAAATAGCATTCATAGCCTTAGCATTGAAGCTAAATTCTAGTTTGTCATCCTTATTAGCTAGCACAACTGGCTTTACATAACCATTATCTACCACATCCTAGACATCTACACCTAACGACAATATGTAGGTTCTCATTCTAACTTTTCAGAAGGAAAAGTTTGTTCCATTGAACAGAGGGGCCTTATTGGTTGAATTTCCTTCATGGCTTGACATGTTTAAGCTCTAGAATCTACCCTTAGATAAAAGGAGCTAGCTCTGATAACAATTGTTGGACAACTGAGAGGGGGGGTGAATCAGTTGTCACCAAGATTAAACAATTATGCTTCTTTTAAAATATTTATAAGGCACTCAATGATGATCACAATAATGCAGGGAAATAAACAATGGCACATTCAACATCAGTCACATATATGAGAAACACAGTGACAGATATTTCCCAAGGAAACCCATACAGGGTAAAAACCTCTTATTCTTTATATGATAAGTATTATTTACATTCTTTACATTATCATACATATGAGCACCAACTCATTGTGAGGCTACAACCTCTGTTTTGCAAGCTGCAACTTGTTGAGAGCACCAACTCTCTGTTTTTCTCTAGCACCCACTAGAAGGAAGCACCAACTCCCTGGTTTCTCTAGCACCAACTAGAAGGAAGCACCAACTCCCTGGTTTTTCTAGCACCGACTAGAAGGAAGCTACAACTCCCTGTGTTCAAGCACCCACTTGAACATCTAAGGACAACAATCCTCCCTAGCACCTCCCTACCACCCTAGATTATGAATATGAAATACTGAAACCTATTAGAGTGATATAGTGTTCAATAACAACTTACTAGTCTCATCACTGTTCTACTGCATTTCGTTGCTCTGTCTGTATCACTGCTTTCCTGCACACCTGACTTGCGCTGTCTATTATTCTGCCTTTTATGCTTTGTGCGCCATGTCCATTCATTGCACAGTTCCTCTTCTGTTCAATTCAACTGCTGCACTTCCCTCCTCCTTCACGCATGAATCACCTTCAACAACAACAACCACAACAACTCCAACAACAACCGCATCTCTTCTCTATACCGTGTATATATAGCTTCTGTGCATCTTGTGCATGCAATATTCACCATTCCTCTGCATGCTCATACCGCGCTAATATCCTAAACATCTCAAGTGCTCTGAGTGATCATCATCACGACTCTTCGGCTTCTCTAGCAGTTCAACCCATGTATCTATCATCACTAGGTGTTATGCCAAGATTCATTTTTCTCTCTGGCAGTTAAGACTCTTCATTTTCTCTGTTATAGTCGAGCTCATCCTTTGTGTTTCAGTTATGAGCTCCAACCCTCATCTAGCTGTCAATTTCCTCCACGAATCGTCTTCATTCCACTGGCAGATTCCATGCAACTCTTCAACTCCTCTGGAAATCACACAGAAGTCTCTTCGCATCCTCTGGTAGAAACCATCAATGGTTTCTAGCAGTTATACTGTGAGGATCAACATTATCCCTCCGATCATGCTCATGTTCACCTCCATCATTGGATTAACTCTGATGATTTCTTGCGTTATTTACCCATTTCGCACTTTCGCAATTCATAGATTCTACGGTGAGACATCTTTTGTCTCCATGTCACGAGTTCCGAAACTCCGAAACGGAGCTTTTCTGCGCTGGCTCCTTCCTTTATATGACCATGGCTATGACCAAGCGCTTGTTCATAACGTGCTTTTCATGATTTCACATTTCGTTAATTCTATTGTGAAGTTTCTCAACTTTCAAGTCACGATCCCCGAAATGTCGAAGGGAAGTTTGTCTACACGTACTCTTCTCTTCATCTCTTCGATGGTGTGACCACCGGCTGAGACTATGCGCTTATGCATAAAGTGCTTTCGCGATTTTGCATTTCATGAATCTGGAGATGAGGCATCTCGACTCTCCAAGTCGCGATCCCCGAAACCCTGAAATGGAGCTTATCTGAACTGTCTCCTTCCCTTCTCGTGACCACCGACGGTGACCACAAGCTGTGCCAAAAAGGTGCTTCATATTTCGCGAGTTTATAAACTTCATCGAGTCTAATCGATGGTTGAAATCTCCATAGATCCGACGGTCCAGATCTTATCGCGATCTCGCATCTTGCTGTTCCTTAGATGGAGGTTCTCGTCACTCCAAGTCGTGATAGATGAAACTCCGAGATGGAGCTCAGATCGATGGTCCACGTTCTTGGTGAATTAACGGTCCATATATTATCATGAATTCGCATCTCACGGTTCCTTAGATGGAGGTTCTTGTCACTCCAAGTCACGATAGGCGAAGCTCCGAGATGGAGCTTAGATCAATGGTCCAGAACCCTTGGTAATCTGACGGTCTAGATCTTATCGTGAGTTCGCATCTTGCGATTCCTATGATGGAGGTTCTTGTCACTCCAAGTCGCGATACGCGAAACTCTGAGATGGAGCTTTGACATGCTCTGATCTTCTGCGACGTGTCCCTCCTGGATCAACGGTCAATATTTTATTAGGACTTCACAACTCCACTAGCCTTCGTTGTGCGTGATCAACGGTCCATATTTGGCCTCGATCTAACGGTTGAGATTATTTTGTGATTTTTCATATAGCGAATTCGAGAAGCTAGGGAACCCCGTTCCTTTGATTTTCCAGTCAATGACATGACGATCTTCCACCACACGTCCTCTTGATCAGTGGTCCATGACTGTCCCCGATGGATGGCCAGGATTCCTTCATAGTTTTGGGGAGTTAGATGAGTCTTGGACTTATTCTCCTTGCAGCTTCATCATATCTAATGTCTATTGAGCCTTCGTAGATACCCTAGATCCTACGGCCCAGATATTCTCATGATTTCACCACTTCGTGATTTCACTGCTTCACGATTTCGTCCACCTTCGTGACTTCGCCGCTTTGCGATTTCGACCACCTTACGATTTCGTCACTTCGCGATTTCGCCACTTCGGTGGTGAAGTGTTTCGACACTTCAACTCCTGGTATCCAAAATTCTAAAATGGAGTTTACTCTTCCATTATCACTGCATTGCTAATCATGCTGATCTTTTCCATCGTTGTTCTTGCCATCAATGACAAGCTTACTCCCAACTGTAAATCTTCCAACAATTTCTGCAAGCACTGTATTTATGGAAAACAAAATAGGTATAAATTTAAACCAGAAGACATACCAATAAGGGAATTCTTGACTATATCCATTCTGATGTTTGGGGACCATTCCCTACTATTTTATATGGAGGATCATCATATTTTGTAACTTTTATAGATCATTTCTCTAGGAAGGTGTGGATCTATATGTTAAAGAGTAAGGATGATTTATTTACAGTTTTCAAGTAGTTTAGAACTTTAGTGGAAAAGAGCACTGGTAGATCCATTAAATGTTTAAGAACTGATAATGGTGGTGAATTTACATCAATGGAGTTTGATAATTATTGCAAGAAATTTGGAATCAATAGGCATAAAAACATTGACTATACTCCTCAACAAAATGGAGTTGTTGAACGCATGAACATGACTCTTCTAGAGAGAGCAAGGAGTATGCTGAGTAATATCAATTTGTAGCAGGAACTATGGGCAGAAGCAGTAACTACAACTTGCTATCTAGTGAATCGATCACCATCAACAACAATAGAGTGCAAGATTCCTGAAGAGGTATGGAAATGTCACCCTTGTAATTATTCTAGTCTTAAATTTTTTGGTTGTGATGCCTATGCTCTAATTCTGAAACATCAACATTCTAAATTAGATCCAAAATAAAAAAGGCTTATCTTTGTTGGATATGGTGATGATATTAAGGGGTACAGGTTGTGGGATCCTACTGCCCACAAGATCACCATTAAAAGAAGTGTAATACTTAATGAATCATCTCTCAACAAATCAAATGTATATGTTCAAATGAAACAGGAAGAAGCACCAAAGTATCAACAAATTCATTTTAAAACTAATGAGGGTGAACATGAACAAGTTTCGGAAGATGTTCATGAAGAGTCTCCTGCAGTAGAGGAAGACATTTTTGATGATGATAGTCAACCTATTGTGGATGAGCCACAAACTTCCCAAAGGAGGTCTACACGGGTCAAAAATCCTCCAAGAAGGTATGATGATTTTGCTTCATCAATTTCTTTAAGTACTAATGATGATGAACCTTCATGCTATCAGAAATATGTGAAGGGTTCTAACAATGATAAATAGAAATAAGTGATGAAGGATGAAATGAAGGCATTAGAGATGAATTCTACATGGGACATGGTTGAACTTCCAAGAGACAGAAAAACTGTAGGTTGCAAGTGGGTCTGCAAGCTGAAGAAGGGTGTTGATGATAAGGTGGAAAGGTACAAAGAAAGACTGGTTGCGAAAGGATATTCTCAGAAAGAAGGTATTGACTTTCATGAGATTTTTTCACCAGTTGTAAAGACTGTTTCAATTCAAATTGTGCTAGCATTAGTTGCATTTCTTGATTTGGAGTTGGAGCAACTAAATGTTAAAACTACTTTCTTACATAAAGATTTGGATGAAGAAATTTACATGGAACAACTTGAAGGGTTCGTTCAGAATCGCAACAAGAAATTTGTTTGCAAGCTCAAGAATTCATTGTATGGTTTGAGGCAGTCGTCCAGACAATGGTACAAGAAATTTGACTCTTTCATGGTGAGCCAAAATTATACAAGGAGTGAGTATGATCATTGTGTCTACTTTAAGAAATTGAATAATGGCATATTCATTATCTTAGTATTGTATGTTGATGATATGTTTTTAGCAAGCAAAAGAATAACTCAGATCAACAGGTTAAAGGCTCAAATGGCTAGGATATTCGATATGAAAGATCTAGGAGCAACAAGGAAAATTTTGGGCATGGAGATATTCAGATATAGGAGGAATGGTAATCTTTGGTTGTCACAACAGAAGTATGTTGAGAAGATACTTTTGAGGTTTGATATGAATGATGTCCCTTTGGCTTCCCATTTTAAGGTTTCTTCAAGTTTATGTCCTAGTACAAAAGAAAAAAATGAATAGATATCTCGAATACCATATGCTAATGCAGTAGGAAGTCTAATGTATTCGATGGTTAGTACAAGGAGAGACATTTCACATGCAGTTGGGGTTGTCAACAGGTTTATGGAAAATCCAGGTAAAGAGGACTGGGCAGCAGTGAAATGGGTGCTTCGATATTTGAGAGGCACAAGTGATTATTGTATCACCTATAACAGTGGCCGTGAATTAGTTTGTGGATATGTTGATTATGGTTTTGCAGGTGATTTGGACAAGAGAAGGTCGACTTCAGGGTATGTCTTTACTCTTGCAGGTGGAGCTATTAGTTGGATGTCAAAGATACAGAACATTGTTGTTTTATCCACTACATAAGCAGAATATGTAGCTTCTTCACATGCTTGCAAAGAGGCAGTTTGGTTGAAAGGTTTGTTTGGTGAGTTTGGAAGGATGTGGGACAAAGTAAAGTTACTTTGTGATAGTCAGAGTGCTATTCACTTGGCTAAGAATCCATCCTACCACAATAAAACAAAACATATACCTATCAAGTACCATTTTGTAAGACATGTCATTGATGAAGGTGGAGTCTCTCTTGAGAAAGTGCATACAAAAGAGAACTACGCATACATGTTCACAAAACCAATACTGTTAGAGAAACTACGATGGTGCTTGGTTTCTCTTGGCTTGTAGAAAAGGTGATGAACAAAATAAGGAGAAATGTATCAGGTTAATTGTTGTCAAGGTGGATATTGTTGAATATGCCAACAAATTTCCCAGATTTGGTAGATATGAGTAGATTTAGTGGAGCCTATTTTGTAGTAGTTTGTTCAACCAAATCTACCAATTTGGTATGAATGCACAAGTTTAGAAAATAGTTATATAACTAATCTAACTCTGTTCATTATTTATGTAAGCCTATAGAGGCAGAAAAGAGTGTGAGATGAGTGTGAGCCTGGTACAATCTCCTTGATCTGAATAATAAGACAACCAATACATCTGCTTGGTGGACGTAGCCCAACGTTTGGGTGAATCACGTAAAATCTCTGTGTTTTAATTATGTGCTTGAATTATGATATTTTTGTTTCTGCATTTGCAAATTATAACATACTCTACAAGTTGTTTTTTTTCCTTTTGCTTCAAGCTTTATATTCTTCAAACTTTTTCTTTTCTCTAACTTCAGCTTTACTCTAGTCTTCTTCCTAAGCTTCAATTTTACTTTGGTATTCTTCTTCAATGTTTCCTCATCTTCTTTGTCATTTTCATCTAGTTCTTCTTTTGCATCTGCTTGTACTTCAACTATTACTGATTGAACATTTATGTCGACCTTTGTAAGATCAAAAACATCTTCATTTTCTCTCATCTCTTGTTCCACTGTTACAATAGCTTCAACAAATCTGATAGTTTCCTCTATTTTTTTTTTTCATTTTCTTGCAGAAATTATGGCAACTTTTTCATATCCACTTTCATTTAGGTGAAGAGACATAGTAGAAATGAAGCAAGGTTGGACTTGGGCATCACTCTTGGAGGCGTGACAGATAACATATTGAATTTCATGTCGACAAAGGCGCGGGAGTGCTGATTGATGGTGTCGTTTTGTTTTGTTCAAACATATTGTCGGCATAAGTTTATTTGCCAGACTAGTGCATACATTTCGCGGAGGCTCTTCTTCCCTCATGAGGGTTGGATCTTTCGTTTTATCTTTTATTTAATAGATTTTTCGTAGCAGGGTGGGCATACACCTTCCCACTGATTGCCGCGACAATTGTTTTGATTAAATCATCAGATGAAGTGCAAATTTCCATACCCAAAAATATGAAGGCATCGTTGAACCTTCAATTTAGCAAAATAGATCTGGTCTTCAGTGTCATATCTAGTTAATTCCATGACTTGTTTCCAAATTTAATCAATCGCATGCTTTTCAGATTTGATTAATTACGTTCGATTGTCATAAACTATGCAACGACATGCATAAGTTTATTTTTGTTTTAGATTAATTGAACCAATTTTTGTGCGTAAAACGTGATGAGAACAGTTGCTTCATTAATCATTGCAACAACCGTTTCGGGTCTGTTTCTTAGTATTGCTATTTAATTGCTAGTTTAAATTGGATACCTAGTGTCTAGATGCAAGTTTTAAGAAATATGGACATTATGAGTTTGAGTGTAGGAAAAAAATCTAATATTAACAAGCATAGGGCTAATTTTGTTGAAGAAAATGAACACTAATTTCATTGAAGAAAATGAAGAGACAAATGCTATGTATATCTAAGTTTTTGAAGGTTTGCATTTACTTTACAAGAAACATACGATGTTGAAGTAGAAGAATTAGGTATGTGAAGTGATGTAGGAGCATCGTAGGAAAGTCAGCAAAGCAAACTCAAAAGCGGAGGACAACTAGAAATGCACCAGTGCTCATTTTGAGAATGTTTTGAATTTGATTGATAGAACATTTAATGTAATATCTAGGAGGATGTATTCACATTTACGTTTGGAAGATTGTAAACAGAACTTGAGCATTGCTCTCATCTATCGGATATGGAGGCAATTAATTGTAATGAATGTAAAGTAGGTAGCTTTTAATTCTGATTAGATAGCTTGTACGGTAGCAGGGAAAACTCTAAGAAATCTCCCTCGCATGCATTCTTAGATTGTAATTGTAAGTTGTAGAGCAAGAGAGCAAGAGAACATAGGAGAACAAAGATCCTAGAAGATTTTTTAAGCAGATAGTTGTTGCTATGGAACCCATGTACATAAAATATTGGATTAATATAAAAGAGATTTGATCCAAGTTCATGGTGTTGCGGTGAATATTGTTTGCATATAATGAATGGTATGTTTAAAATTTGTTTCTATTCTCTCTTATGCATTTTGTTTCAATCCTGCGTATATGTATGCTCTTGATTTTATGTTGAATACATGAAGTCTGCGAAAGGAGAAGTATAAGTTTCAATTGTTTCTCTTCTTGAGAATTCCTACAAGGAGTGCAGTGAAGGTCCGCAAGGAGTGCGTTGACAAGATTATGAGTTTTATCTCAGAGAAGATCAGGAGGATTACTGTTGTTCTTATACCCACAAAAAAGTGTAGGTATAACACAGAGCCATGGAAGGTGTGCGCAGGCCGGTTGAAGTCTTAGACTTACCAACCAGAGAAAGTGGTTGAAGGGATGTTATTGTAAGGAAGTGCATAGAGTTGGAAGTGTGAAATAACCAGAGGTTATTATGGATGCTGCAAGGAGTGCATGCAAGAACCCTTGAGAAACTCTTGACTTTGCAGTAAGAACAAAGCTCAGGAAGGATAGAGATTTGAAAGGATCTTGAATGAAGGAAGGAAGAGGGTTGAAATCACTTCGCAGAAACAAAGTTTAGGAGGAAAGATGCCAAAGCATTTGGGCAGGAGTCTTTGAGAAGTCTGAACGGATGGGTTGAAATTATCGGAGGGAGAATCACCGAAGTTCAGTAGACCGTTGGATCTAGCAGATCAGTGGAAGGGTTAAGGATGAGAGTCCTTAAGCACTCGTATGCTCAGAAAGGAGTAGTGGTCGTTGGATCTAGATCAACGAGAGTCATTGATCTCGTGCTTGAATTTATTCATTTCGGAATTCGGGGCGTCAAGGAAGTTGTGACTCAGAGTCAAGGGTTATGAACTCCCGATTCGTGAATAGAATCAAGATCGTCAGATCGTGGAAGTTCAGAACCGTTGATTTGTGGCAAGGAGTTATCGCGATTTCGACTATCGGGCGAGGAGAGTTCTTGCATTGTAAATCGTCGATACGTGAAATCCCGAGGTGTCAAAATATTTGGGTCCCTGGCTATGGTTGAAGGTCACATTAGGAAAAGTCAAGGAAGGAGTCAAAGACCTGTTGGCCCTTTTTGGGGTTTCAGGGGTTGAAAGAGCCAGAAAAACTTGCATTAGGGAACCCTGAAATAGCCCTCTTGGGAGACGATTGTGGTCACATCTGTTGGTCACATAGGCGAGAGTTTGTGACTAGTGTCGTTTGCGCAGGTGCAACTCCTAAGAAGGAACTGTGGAAGCAATTGTGTGTTGACGATTCTAGGTGGAAATCAAGGAGTCATTTTGACTCAAAGGGGAGATTAAGAATGATCCTTAGACTAGGAGGTCATGCAGAACCTACTAAGGTAGGGGGTGTTGCGTCAGGTGGTATCCGAGCTTACAATCATTGTTTTCTGTAAGTAAGAGAACACATAAGGCAAGTTGTGATTTAAATTCTGCATGGAATAGATTTGAATAATGTCGCCAAGAAGACATCAAGAGAGACCAATGCCCGATCCAGCTATGGAAAGGGAAATGAGATAACTTCATGCTCGATTAGATGCCATGGAGACAACACAGAGACGAGCTACTGATACGGGAGATGTTAGTGAAGCCGAAAGTGAAAATGAGGCCGGAGTTGGAGGATAAGTTATAGTTGAAGATGCTGCAGAAGAATGTCTATTCAGAGTTGTTGCAAGAATAGGGGCCAGAGAAAAAATGAACATTCCGACGTACGAAGGCAACTTAGACGTTGAAGAGCTTCTAGATTGGTTTAGAGCTATAGATAAGTACTTTTATTATGAAGATGTCAAAGAGGATAAAAAGGTAAAACATGTTGTCACTCGACTTAAAGGGCATGCAACACTCTAGTGGGATGAACTGCAAGATGACAGGTGTTGCAAAGGCAAGCAAAAAATCAAAAGTTGGGACAGGATGGTCGCCAAGATGAAGGCCAAATTTATACCTATAGACTACCAAATTAATATGTTTCAGAGAATGCATAATTTTAGATAGAAAGGGATGACGGTGAAGGAGTACATTGAGGAATTTTACCGACTCAATATTAGAGCAGGTCATCACGAAAGTGATGATGAAAAAGTCACCAGATACATGAATGGATTGAGATATGAAATTCAATATGAGATGAGGATGGTGACTATCAGAAATGTGGAAGATGCTTATCATAATGCTCTAAGGGAATAAGAGAAATTCGCCCGAAAGAAAGGTCAAAGAGGCAGAGGTAGAAGTCAGAGCAGAGGAAAATCAATTTCCCAAGACTGAGTACAGAAGCTCAAGGATGAAGAAAAGAAACCTCATACTCACCCAAAGAGAGGAGGAAGTTCACAGGGAAGACAATATGCGAACAAGAATACTATTCCTCGAGCCAGAGAAAAAGGAAGAGGAAGAGGCAGAGGAGGTGAGATAAAAAATTTTGTCTATGGAAATATCAGACACAAATCTTTTGAATGTCCCGGTAGAAAGAGAGATGGAGGAGGAGAAGTGCACATTTCATAAGCACAAGGGAGAAATGTTGAGGAAGAAGATGCAAAAGGCGGAAGATCCTTAATGATGAGGAAAATTCCCTTGAAGCCAAAGAAAGAGGCGGAGAATCTAGTCTAGAGAAAGAGTTGTTTTAGAACTGCCTGCAAGACCAAAGATAGAGTATGCAATTTAATATTTGACAGTGGAAGCACATATAATTTAGTCTCCACAAAAATAGTGGAAAAGATGTAATTGGAGACAATTTCACATCCAAGCCCATAAACAGTCTCGTGGTTGCAAAAGGGACATTAGGTAAAAATCACTAAACAATGTTTAGTTGAATTTAAGATAGGGGGTTATAGGGATGAAATCTTATGTGATGTTATTCCCATGGATGTTTGTCATCTTTTGTTGGGTAGACCGTGGCAATATGACATAAATGTTGTTTATGATAGGAGAATGAACACATACACCTTAGAGAAGAATGGTAAAACACATATGTTGCTGCCAATTGAGGATAAGAAGGTGAAAGAGGAAATGAGAAACACTATACTTCTCATGAGTGGGAAGGAACTTCTGGATGAAGTCAAGAAAGATAAAGACATGCAGTTTGTTGTGGTAAGAAAACCTATAGTCATTTTGACCAGTACTTCAATAGATTATCTACCGGAGGAAATTCAGGAACTGCTGGAGAATTTCACTAATATAGCGGTGGATGAATTACCTTATTCATTGCCGCCCATAAGGAGTATAAGCCATCAAATTGACCTTATACCTGGGGCTAGTTTACCAAACAAAGACGCGTACAGATTGACATTGCAAGAGAATGAAGAGGTCAAGAAGAAAGTCTAGGATTTGATGGACAAAGGATTGGTTTGATAAAGCTTGAGTCCATGCGTTGTACCAACAGTGTTAAGTCTGAAGAAGGATGGTGGATGGAGGATGTGTACAGACTCAAGGACAATAAACAAAATCACTATCAGGTACATATTTCATTTTCCAAGAATGGATGACTTGATGGATTGCTTAAGTGGAGCAAATGTTTTTTTCAAAATTTGATTTGAAAAGAGGGTATCATCATATTCGAATGAGAGAAGGTGATGAATGGAAGACAACATTCAAACTAATGAAGGACTATATGAATGGCTTGTCATGCCATTTGGTTTGACAAATGCGCCAAGTACTTTCATGAAATTGATGAATGAAGTCTTGAAAGATTTCATTGGTAAGTTTGTAATTGTATATCTTGATGATATACTGATCTTCAGCAAGATCGAGGAGGAACACTTGAGACACTTGACTCCATTGATGAAGAGATTGCAGCACGAGAAGTTGTTGATAAATCTGAAGAAGTCATTTTTCATGAAGAAAAAACTCATTTATTTGGGTTTCATAATCTCTTCAAATGAATTGAAGATGGATCCTAAGAAAGTAAAAGCAATCAGGGATTGGTCATCGCCAAATAATATCTTTGAAGTCATAAGCTTCCATGGATTAGCTAGTTTTTATAGGAAGTTCATTAGAAATTTTAGTGGAATTTCTGCACCGATGATGGACACAGTCAAGAAGAGACATAAGTCTTTTCATTGGACATAGGAAGAAGAGGAAAATTTCAAGTTGCTGAAAGAGAAGATTATTGAACAACGAGTTCTTGTTCTACCAGATTTTAGTAAAACATTTCAAGTGATATGTGACGCAAGTGGATTTGAGATTGAACCAGTCTTAAGTCAAGATAACAGGCCAATTGCATACTTCAGTGAGAAGTTGAACGATGCCAAGAATAATTGTTCTACGTATGATAAAGAATTTTATGCAATCATACAAGTGATGAAGAAATGGAGGCATTACTTGATTCCGAAAGAGTTTGTTTTGTATAGCGACAATCACGCTTTACAATTTGTAACGCGACAGGAGAAATTAAACCAGAAACATGCAAAATGAGTTCAATTTATGAAGAACTTTAATTTTGTTATAAAGCACATTTCTGGAACTACTAAAAGGTTGTTGATGCATTGAGCAGGAAATGTTTGATTTTGTAGGAGTTTCGAGTGAAGACCTTAGGTTTTGATAGCCTTAAGGACATGTACAGAGATGATCCAGATTTCAAAGATTCTTATGAAGCATGCGAGAATCCTGTTTTAAGAGATAGAAGCCAATGGATTCAATATATGGTTTAGGATGGGCTGTTATTCAAAGGAAATTAGTTGTTTATTTCGAAGAGTTTTATGAGAGAGAATCTTCTAAAGGAAAAGAATAATGGAGGATTGGATGGACATTTCAGCCATGACAAAACATTCACGCAACTGAACAGGTTATATTATTGGCCAGGGATGAAGACAAATGTCAAGAATTTTGTGAACAAATGCAGGATTTGCCAGCACACAAAGGGGAAAAGACAGAATATAGGATTGTATCAACCATTGCCGATACCAGAGAGGTCATGGGACGTAGTAAGCATGGATTTTGTGTTAGCATTGTCTAGGACAAAGAGAGGTTGTGATTCCATATTTGTGGTAGTCGATCGATTTTAAAAAATGGCACATTTCATTCCATGTCAGAAAACCAACGATGCAATGCACATTGCAAACCTGTTTTTCAAAGAAGTTGTTCAACTTCATGGCTTACCCAAGAGTATTGTTTCAGACCGAGATACCAAATTTGTTGGTCATTTCTGGAGGACACTATGGAAAAATATGGGGACAAATTTATCTTTTAGCTCATCATATCACCCTCAGACAGATGGACAGACTAAGTTAGTAAACCAAAGCTTGAAAAATTTGTTAAGGAGTTTAGTAGCTGAACATCACAGTAAGTGGGATCGAATTCTGCCATAAGAGGAATTTGCATATAATGACTCACCTAATAGGATCACATGACAAAGCCCATTTCAGATAATGTATGGAATGCAGCCGAGAGGAGTATCTGAATTGAGGGACTTAGAGAAAAGTGATTTAAGAAGTGTTGGAGCAGAAGATTTTGCAGTAGAGATGCAAGAGCTCCACAGTAACATCAGAGAGCAGTTAAAGAATTCCAACCAGGAATATAGACGCAGAGTAGATCAACATAGAAGAGAGATTCAATTTGAAGTGGGAGATTTAGTTTTATCTCATATAAGGAAAGAAAGATTCCCAGGGGGAGCGTATAATAAGTTGAAAATGAAGAAGATAGAGCCATGTAAAATCTTGAGAAAATTTGAGGCAAATGCTTATGAGATAGAGTTTCCAGGTGGAATTGGAATATCATCCATATTCAACATAGCAGATCTGTATCCTTATAGAGCAGATGAAACATAAGGATCAAAGAATCAGAAATAAGTTCAATGGGTCAAACAACTGCCTATAGCTGAAAATCCACAGATGGAAAAGATCATTGGTCAAAGAATCAACAAGAAGACCCGAAGGAATAACTATTTTGAGTATCTGATAAAATGGAAGGGATACCTGATTGAAGATGCCAATTGGGAAAGTAAAGAAATGATCCAGAAACATGGACATATGGTGCAGGAGCTCATGAAGAGGAGTTCATGAATTTTTCAGCCAAGGGAGTATTGTGCAGGAGCATCGTAAGTAAGTCAACAAAGAAAGTGCAAAAGTGGAGGACAACTGGAAATGCACCAGAGCTCATTTTGAGAGTGTTTTGAATTTAAATGATAGAACATTTAATGTAATATCTAGGATGATGTATTTTCATTTACGTTTGGAAGATTGTAAATAGATCTTGAGAATTTCTCTCATCTGTCGGATATGGAGGAAATTACTTGTAATGAATGTAAAGTAGGTAGCTTTTAATTCTGATTAGATAGTTTGTAAGGTAGGAGGGAAAACTCTATGAAATCTCCCTCGCATGCATGGTATGATTCTTATATTGTGATTATAAGTTGTAGATCAAGAGACCAAGAGAACATAGGAGAACATATATTGTAGAAGATTGTTTAAGAAGATAGTTGTTTCTATAGAACCCATGTACATAAACTCTTGGATTAATATAAAAGAGCTTTGATCCAATTTCATGGTGTTGCAGTGAATACTGTTTGCATCTAATGAATGGTATGTTTACAGTTTGTTTCTATTCTTTGTTATTCATTTTGTTTCAATGCTTCGTATATGTATGCTCTTGATTTCATGTTGAATACATGAAGTCTGCAAAAGGAGAAGTATAAGTTTAAATTGTTTCTCTTCCAGAGAATTCCTACAAGAAGTGTAGTGAAGGTCCACAAGGAGTGCGTTGACAAGATTCTAAGTTTTATCTCAGAGAAGCTCAGGAGGATTACTATTGTTCTTATACCCACAAAAAATTCCAGGTATAGCACAGAGCCATGCAAGGTGTGCGCAGGCCGGTTGAAGTCTTAGACTTACCAACCAGGGAAAGTGGTTGAATGGATGCTGTTGCAAGGATGTGCGAAGAGTTGGAAGTGTAAAATAACCAGAGGTTATTGTGGATGCCGCAAGGAGTGCATGCAAGAAACCTTGATAAATCCTCGAGTTTGCAGTAAGAACAAAGCTCAGGAAGGATAGAGATTTGAAAGGAGTTTGAAGGAAGGAAGGAAGAGGGTTGAAATCACCTCACAGAAACAAAGTTCAGGAGGAAAGACATCAAAGTATTTGGGCAAGAGTCTTTGAGAAGTCTGAACGAATGGGTTGAAATTCTCAGAGGGAGAATCATTGAAGTTATGTACACTATTGGATCTAGTAGATCAGTGGAAGGGTTAAGGTTGAGAGTCCTTAAGCACTCGTATGCTCAGAAAGGAGTAGTGGTTGTTGGATCTAGATCAATGAGATTCGTTGATCTCGTGCTTGAATTTCATCGTTTCATAATTTGGGGCGTAGAGGAGTTGTGACTCAGAGTTGAGGGTTACGAACTCTCGATTTGTGAAGTCCCAATAGAATCAGTACCGTTAGATCGTGGAAGTTCAGAACCATTGATTTGTGGCAAGGAGTTATCACAATCTTAGCTATCGGGCGAGGAGAGTTGTTGCATTGTAAATTGTCGATACACGAAATCCCGAGGTGTTGAAATATTTGGGCCCTCAGCTATGGTCGAAGGTCACATTAGGAAAAGTTAAGGAAGGATTCAAAGAACTATTGGCCCTTTTTGGGGTTTCGGGGGTTGAAAGATCCTGAAGAAATCACATCATGGATAACGAAGTCGTGAACCTCGAAATACCCCTTTCGGGAGAAGATTGTGGTCACATCCATTGGTCACGTGGGCAAGAGTTCACGCCTAGTGTCGTTTGTGCAAGTGAAACTCCTAAGAAGGACCTGTGGAAGCACTTGTGTGTTGATGATTCCATCTGGGAATCAAGGAGTCATTTCGACTCAAAGGGGAGATTAAGAACTATCCTTAGACCGAGAGGTCATGCTGAACCTACTGAGGTAGGGGGTGTTGCGTCACGAAGGTTATATTCTTGAAAAATTACATAGATTATTTTCCAATTGGAAGATGATAGAGGACCAAGGCACCTCTTAGTTGGTGCATGTAAATATTTATTGTCCACTTCAAACACCTTCTCTTGTAGGTGAAAGTATTTCAATATATTTAGAAGGATATGCATATTATTTTACATGTAAACCAAAATATTTTAGTATTTTCAAGCGATTTAAGGTTATTGCAGAGAAACAAAGTGGTTGTTTTCTAAAGGTGTCACATACAAATAAAGGGGGAGAATTTATTTCTCATGAATTCCAAGACTTTTGCAAAATATTGGAATAAAAAGGAAATTGATTGCAAGCTATGCTCCTCAACTTAATAGAGTTGTGGAATGCAAAAATAAAACATGGTTGAAATGGTGCAGAGCATGATTAAGGCCAAGATCCTTCCGAGCTTTCTTTGGGTAGAGGTTGTAGCTACTTTAAAATACGTATTGAACAAGTGTCCTACAAAGAGTATGAAGGGCATGGCTGCACAAAAGGCTTGTAGTGGAATAAATCCAAGTGTCCCTCTTCTAAAGTGTTTGAATACATTGCATATTTCATATTCCCAAGGATAAGTGACAAAAATTGGATGATAAGAGTGAAAATACTATCTTTCTTGGCTATAATGGGGAGATATTTAGGGTTATAAGTTGTATAATCCATTGACCAAAAATATGATTTTCAATCTTAATGTAATTGTTAATGAAGGGTGAGAGTGGCAATGAAAATAATATGTAACTGAGAAAAAATGGACAATTGTGATGGTAGAGTCATCACAAGATGGCATTTCTCCCCTTCCCACAAACTCTAACAACAACTCATGGTTTTGTTGGTACTCAATTTTTTCCTTCAAGGATGGATTTAGTTCAAGTGCAAGTTCATCATTAAGTCCAAGTCCTCCAAGAAGGGTAGAAAGCCTCAAAAAAAAAATTAAAACCAAGTTATTATGAAGTTGCAATGAAAAGTCATTATGAATATGCAATCAAGCATATATTTTGACGTGAAATCATGGATGTTGAAATTGACGCAACATTTTTGTAAGAGGGCAAGTGAAAGGGTTAATTGGTTGATCTCACTCAAGGTAAGGATGTCATAGGAGTCAAATGGGTGTAGATAATAAAGTTATG
>ML851941.1:3281-24699 GCA_009831015.1 Picea engelmannii
TTTTTTGGGGTACAATCAAATTCAAATCAAGCTCGAAGACCATCATAAAACATATTTTATTTTTCCTTGGGGTACTTTCATGTATCGAAAAATTCCTTTTGTCCTGAAGAATGTTGGAGCTATGTTTCATGGGGCCATGTCATTTTATTTTCACGACCTCAAACACATAGTCGAGGCATACCTCGATGATCTAGCATCATTTTCTCACAAGATATCCAATCATTGCTCCCATTTATGACTAATATTTGAGAGGTGTCACTACTATCGGATTCACTTGAATCCAAACAAGTGAAGTTTTTGTGTGACATTGAGTCATTTATTAGGTTTCATCATGTCAACCAAAGGGATCATGGTTGATCCTCTTAAGGTTGAGGCAATAGTTCAATTGTATCACTCACGCACAATTCCCCCACTTCAGAGTTTACCGGGGAAATAAATTTTTCTTCAGTGTTTTGTCACTAATTAAACCGAGATTACGAAAAGATTCACGTGTTTATTGAAAAAGGGAGTCCCATTCTGTTGGGATGAAGTATCTCAATGCTCTTTTGACGTGTTAAAACATTCTCTGACATCTACCCCTCTTCTCAGTCCTCCGAATCATGGCAAGGATTTCTTGTTATATTTGGTTGTCACAGAGTCCACAATAGGCATGGTCTTGGTACCAGAGGATGATGTGATTGAAGAGAAAATTATCTATTATCTTAGCTGAGGCCTAGTTGGACTGGACCTCAAATAATCAAATGCTGAGAAACTTACTTTGGCAAATTTTCACGCTATCCAATGGTTCTGTCACTATGTTGGTATAGGGGAAGACCCAGGGTTCAACTCTTACAGTGCACCAAGAATCCCTAAGTTTTGGCCCTTTCGACAACACCTGTGAAGTAGATGCAATCTCACTCGAAGTAGAAATATAGGGTTGCAGGAAACATGTGTCTACAACCAGAGGAAATGAAAAGTGGATACAGGGAAACAACACACAACAATATAGATATTATCAACCAATCTTAAGCTTACTTCACAAGGTATATCTCATATCTAACACAACAATGAAATAACAGTATAACAGAAAGAAAAGAACACAACATCAACCACATAGAACAACATGATATACGTGGTTCACCCTCTCCCTAGGTCTACATCCATAGAACTGTGCTTCTTGATATATTAAATGGAAACATACAATTCTATCTACGCTCTTAGCTTGTAGATCTCTCTCTTTCTCTTTCTCTCCTCTCCCTGTGCACCCAACTGCAGGGTTGATCTTCGCACCCAGCTGAATATCTTACAATACATACTCTCTACAATAGCCTACTTCTCTCTCTCTTTTACAACAATCAGTGAACATGAACCAAAATATTATGAATCAACTATTGACCCATATAATCATAATCTCCATGAACCACCTAGAACAAACCCTCCTAGGTCTTCTAGACCTGTATTTATACATTACATTGCAAAAGTCTAGGTGTCAAAACCCTAGATCCAAAACCCTAGGTCAAAACCCTAGGTCCACTTGACCCACGTTTTGAGCTCTTCGCCAACCTGTCCTTCATTCTTTCCCATGAGGTGCTCCAAAGAATCCGTCGGTGGATTTTTCCACTTGTTGATTTGTCCACAATCCATCTTCCTTGTTGATCTATCTTCCTTGGTCTTCTCTTCCAAAGGCTATCTTTTCCTTCCTTTTATCCTTCGTTTCTAATTCTTTGACCACTTCGACCCATTCTCAGTCAATGTTCCTTCTGCGCAGTTCGTACTTCACCTTTCTTCCTTAATATTCACTTTCTTCCGTAACCAAGGGCCAATAGGCCCCCAACACTCACATGTGAATTGTCCTGAGTCACTGCAAGATTGAACCTTTTGTTTCACTTCAACTTCAAACTGCGCGAAGAAGCCTATGATTTCTGTTCAGTCACTCCCTTCCTTGTGTAGACTATCTTTTCTATTTCTAGTATCCAATTTCAACTACACCTGGTACCTAGGCCCTTCTTCCTGTGCTTTTACTAAGAACTGCGAGGCAGCTCATTGTCATAATAAAATTTCAACCGGCTACCATTTACCAAACCTTCCTTCCATTCTCCATTCAAAGTCTTCAACTGCAAAAATCCTCCTTCTGTGATTTAGGCAACCTCATATGGCACAAGCCAATGTGTCCTAAACTTCCCTGTATTCTTCATGAACTTGTTTTCATATACCAATACCAGATCTCCTTGCTTAAATGATTTCTTCTTGATATGTATGCCATGGTAGGCCTTTTCTCGTTCTTTCTGTACCTGTTGATGAAATCCTGCAATAAACCTATCTTCCTCTAGTTCTACCAACTACGCAAGCCTGTCTTGTACAATGCCTGTGTCATCCATACCTGTAAACGCTGCAATTCTTAAGCTAGGAACTAAATATTCCATGTACCACTTCTTCTAAACCATATACCAACTTAAATGGGGTCTGTGTTGTTAAATTTTTGCAAGTAGTTCTGTAGGCCCATAATACTGCTAGAATTCTTAAATCCCAGTCATCTCTGTTCACATTGCAAATCTTTGTCAACACTATCTCCAAAATCTTATTGAAAGATTCGACTGTACCATTCGCCTATGGGTGGTATGGAGTACTCTTCTGATGATGAACTTCAAATTCTTGAGTCAAGGCTTCAATAGTTTTATTAATAAAATGAGTACCTTGATCACTCATAAGGATCTTTGGGCATCCAAACCTGGTTATGATATCCTCAAAGATGAACTGCGCAACTTTGGCTGCACTACAATCCTTAAATGCTCTTGCTTCTGCCAATCTGGTCAAATAGTTTTTCATAGTGATGATGTATCGAGCTCCTGTGCACTTTCCAGGTGGGTTAATAGGTCCCACAAAGTCAATGGCCCATTTCTTGAATAATTGTAATTTTAATTGCGGTGCTAAAGAAATATCATCTCTTCAAGAAGGCTTTCCTACTCGTAGACATACATCGTAGGCTTTGCAATATTCCTTGGCATCCTTATTTAAAGTAGGCCACCAGAGGAAAACTCTAAGAACCTTCTGTGTTGTTTCTTTCCCTGCATAGTTTCCTCTTGTGATGCCTTCATGTGCTTCTGTCAGAATTAGTGGTCTTTTTTCCTCCATAGCACATCTCCTCAAGATCTCATCGGGTCCCATATTATATATTTGTCCAGCTATAAGTGAAAAATCTATAGCATGAACTACCAACTGTTTCTTCTGAATGACTATGTATTCACGAGGTGCCATTCCTATGGAAAAAAACTGAACTATCTCGGTGAAGTGATCATCAACTTTCCTTATGGACAACAACTGTGCATTTGGAAGTGTATCCTCCAAACTAGTAGGTTCCTCTTCATGCTCTAATCTAGACAAGTGATTAGGTCCCTTGTTCATTCTTCTTGGCTTGACCACAATATCAAAATCATATTCCTGGAATAACAATAGCCATTTGCATATTCTTCCTCCCAACACTGGCTCGTTGACTAAGTATTTCAATGCAGAGTGATCATTAAACATCTTAAAGTGTCATCCCAACAAGTAGCATCGAAATTTCTATAGCGCATACACCATAGCTAAACCTTCTTTTTCTGTGGTAGTGTAATTTATCTCAGCTGTAGAGAGCTTCCTTCTAGAAAAGGCTAGCGGGTGGTCAATATCTCCTACTCCAGGTTGTGCTAAGACTTCTCCTAATGCAATCGATGAAGCATTGACATGGATGTGGAATTCCTTACTCCAATCTCGGAAAACCATAATAGGTGCAGTGACCATTTTCTGCTTTAGTGTGTCGAAGCTCTGCTGGCATTTCTCTGACCATTGAAACTTACAATATTTATTTAAAATATTTTCCATGGGGGTTGTTATCTGTGCATATCCCTTGATAAAATTTCTATAGTATCCAGTGTGCCCCAATGCAGTGCACAACTGTCTGACTGAAGTAGGGGGAGGTAGATCGATAATGATGACAATCTTGGAAGGGTCTACCAACAATCCCTACTTACACACAATATGCCCTAGCAACACTCCAAAGGGTGAAAAGAAAATGCATTTTTTTAAAATTCAGGGCAATCTGACATTGCCTACATTTATCTAACATCAATCTTAAACATTCAATATGGTCTTTCAATGATCTAAAAACAATCCAATCATCAAAATACGCTTCCAAAAATTTATGTAAAAATTCCTTGAATGCTTGAAACACCACCCTGGAAAAGATGGCTAGTGCATTATTCAAGCAAAAGGGAATCACTGTGTACTGAAAAAAACCCCATTCTATCGCAAATGTGGTTTTATGTGTGTCTTCCTTAGCAATCCTGATCTGATGATAACCTGAAAATCTGTATGCAAATGAGTAGACCTCCTGTCCTCCTACATTATCTAACACATCGTTGGTTAATAGTGTAGGGAATGGATAATGTAGGCATGCATCATTCAGTTTCCTTAGATATACACAAATCCTGATTTCTTCTATCTTCTTATCCTGGACCACCATAGGGCTAATCCACTCTGATTCTTGAACATGTTCTATGATTCCTGCTTCAAACATTCTGTCTAATTCAATCCTGAATTTCTGCTTATACTTGGGATTCAGTCTGTAGGGTCTCTGCTTGACTAGCCTTGCATTTGATTTCAAGGGGTTCTTCATTTCTCCCATGGGCCCTTTTATGCCCTTCATATCAGTGAGCTTGGTTAGGAACAAGTTCTGATATTCATGTAGTTATTCAATAATCTTATCAATAGTGGCATCATCCAAATAATCTGCAACATTCTCCAACTTAGGTGCTTGCTCTGTTCCAATATTAACTTTCTTGATTTTGATTAGCTATCCAATGAAAGGTAGTTCAACCCCTAGCCCTTCTATGTCTCTTTGTCCTTCAGTTTCTGCGATGTTCACATTCCTAGGATCATCATCTTCATCAACATTGATAATGTATCAACCTTGTAATTTCTGAAGAGGTGTAGTCCATTCATATTCCTCTTGCTCAACATGGAGGTTAGTTGCCTCCTCAAAGATTTTTTGTCTTACAAATTGTAAATCCTGATCTACTGTGGCGTACTAAATTTCAAATAAAAATGTAGCTACAAATTTCTGGGTCATACCATACCAATCTAAAGTGGCGGGGCACAGTTATACTTGAAGATACCAATTGATAGGCGTTGTGTCCAAAGTGTTAATGAATTTATGCACCCACTGATCTTTAGGAATGTTTCCCCAGGCCTCCTCACAACTTCACACATGGTCCTTCAGACAACTTTGACTTGTGTATCGAACTTCACACCCTTCAACTTGGTCTGAAAATCCCACTCTCATCAAAGTGCGACATTGCACCCACTCCGTGGTGTTCTTCTTGTGTGTTCCCCACCATCTTGTCGGCATTTCTTTCAAGGCTTCATCCAGTGCCAACAACCTCTATTTTACTGGTACAATTTCTTCAAATTCCAATAAGAATGTTTCTAGATTATTTAAACCATCTAATATGGATAGGTTACTTACTTTTGTGCTAATCCAACGAACTTCCTAGGTCAATTTGGAACACCTCCGCGTAGATATTTCATACATCCTATTCTGCCAGTTCTCCAGTGATTCTTCTAAATCTGACGAGCATGTACTTTCACTTCGCCAGCTTAAATTCCCATCTACCATAGGATTAATGTAATCTTGATGTCTTGCTGTCAATTTATATATATTCTCTAGTTCATAAGCATGGTATTCTTCTCTGATGGGTTCTGTGTATATGCAACCTTTGTCAGGATCAAGAGCTGCAATGACCCTAAGGCCATCACCTTCAAATGTCATTCTTCTTTTCTTTAAGTCAACCACAATAGAATTGTTGAAATCCCAATTAATTCCTATGAGTGCAGGATAAGGACAAATATCATCAACTATCTCAATTACTTTGAAGTCTACAAACGTCCTTACCCCGTCAATGTCCACAGGGACATTATCCAACATCCCAAAGGGGCTTACTTCCTACTGAGTAGCCATCTTGAGCCTGATAGGGGAATAAATCAACTTAGGTATTCCCATCAATGCCCAGGTCTGCTTCGTCATAACGTTGACTTATGATCCCAAATAGAGGACCACATAATCTATGTCATAGTCTCCAATTTGAGCATTAAGGTGTAGTTCCTTATTTTTTCTTCTCTTCCTGGATACTTGATGTACTTCTCTATTCAGCAGAGGGTCTACCTTCCCTAGCTCATACTGTCTGATCAAGTGTTGTAGTTTTGTTAGCGATAATTATTGTAAGGGGGGTTTGGATGTGAAAGGAGGGGTTAAAAACCCACTTGTCCTAAGTTTGGGGTGCTAACGCGCCCATGATTAAATAAAAGCCAAGTCTGGACGACAGGGATCACGGCGCTCGGATCAACGGTGCAGGTGGGATTCCGGACCCCCCCGCCTTTCTACCTTTAAGCAGAGGGGGGGGTCCAGAATCCGGGGCGCACCTCTTCAACGACCCAGATCAGTGCGCCCAGATGAACGATGATAAAGGCAATTCCGGACCTCCCCTGCCTTTCTACCTTTAAGTGGAGGGGGGGGGGTCCGGAATCGGGGGCCCAGCTTTTCGACGACCGAGATCTTAGCGCCCAGATCAACGACGCTCGCGTGACCCCGTCATTCCCAGCTTCTCTGTGTTTAGCCAGCGTGGACCCTTCTCCCATCATGTCATCTTCCATAACCGCCTTTCTCCTGCTGCTGTGTGTCATCCATCCACCTCCCCTTTTTGGTCCACGTAATCCTCCTTCCTTCTCATCATCCACTCGTCGCTTGCCGTGTGTCCCGCTCCTTTCCACGTCAACACCTCGCCAAGGCGCAAGTCCATTATCTTTCCTCTTCCCCTTTCCACCTATTGTCTTCCTCCAGGTGCCCTCCTCTATCGCCCCCCTCGCACCTCGACACTCCCTTCATGCCCTCATGATCTGACGCCACCATTCCTGTCATGCGCCCCATCCTTCGCGCTGGACTCCACACTCATTCCCCAAGTCAGTCAATTATTCCAGGTGGCAGCGTAAGAGGCCCTCCACGTCCCAAAGATGCCAAGTTGGCCGGGCCATCCTCAATCCCGATGAAGCAGTTATTGAAGCGGTTGGTGGTGGTTAGACATCGCCTCCGCCTTAATGGGAAAGCACGAAAATGAATTTAAGGCACGTCGATTCGCCGTTAGAACTGTCAAAGAGTTAGATGGCGTCTGACATAAGTTGCACGATATTTCATAGGTTGACTGTCATAAAGCCATGCAGACGCAAAGCCTTCAATGCAGTGTCTTGATTTCTCTGCTGTTATTGTTCTGAGTATATGAAGGCGTTTTCGCCATTTTTGTATCTATCGATGGTAGAGCTAAGCTCCCGACTGTAAAGTTTCAGCAACCATTCTAGTTCTCTGGGTGGTGCCTCTATGTTTGAGATTTCTTGTTTTATGACAAACAGTTTCCTTTTTCCATCTATGTTTTCATCTCATATCAAAGAGTTCATGATCGAAGGATTTGCATGGATTGTTGTAGTTATGTTATGATAAAGGATTTGTTGTGACATTATTGTATTCTCTGGTCTTTTGTGTTTGAACGTGAGAGGATCTTGTGTTCGAATGCTTTCTTCTTCAGTCTGTTACAAACCTAATGTTTATGATAGACCTTCGCACTTTTCTCATACAAGTATTCCCCCTACTCACCCTTTATTGCAACTCACTGTTTGAAGTTTATCAAGACTTCACTCGTCCATGCATGCCTGGCCTAGTTTCTGAGTTGAGACGACTGTTTCGAGTTTGCTTCCATTTGATCACCCCTTTCAAACAAATCGTGACATTAAACTGATGGGTGTCAGGCTCTTTTCCTGCAAGCAATCTAGGAGTGACTTCTGGCTCCAACATTTCTGGCGCCGTTGCCGGGGATGAAGTTGAATATTTTCCCCAGTATTGAACGACAAAGATCAACTGATTCTGAAGGTGCATCAGACATCATAATTTGAAGATTGCTACTGTGCACCTAGTGACTCCATTGTGACAACTCCGCTAGGGAGAACCTCCTCTATCAACTGTGGCTTCGAGAGGCAGACATACGAGGTCTAATCCACACTTGCCTTTAGCTACACCAGGAGCTGACTCGGAAGCGGTGCATAGAAAGGGAAAGAGCTCTGTGAAAGAGGTTTCCATCGCTAAAATAGGTAATGCACCTTCCCCTTCTATGAGAACTCCATTTTCTTATTCTCAGCTTCCTAGTCGTCCTTCCTCTGAGGTTTCCCTTTTTCTGAATTTTGGGAGTGTTCCTGCTGAGTTTTCTCCTCCTGGTCTGGTATCAGAAGGAGAGATCCTTGTCACTCCCCCCTCCCTGAAGGTCGTGCCTCAACACAGACCTCAAGCTTCTGAAGGTTACACCACCCCTCCTCTTATCTCTACTACTGCTCAGAGAGAAGCATCTGCACACTCAGGTCCCTTGGCTCTCTCTCTGTTTTCTTCGTTGTCTCCTCTAAGAACCTCTTTTCCGACATCTCCCGTCCATACTCCTTCTCCTCCGAGTTATCCTCTACCTAATATTCCTATGGCTGGTGCTAATCCCCCTCTGAATAGAATGGATTCCATAGTTGCTGCTAGATATGCTCCTTTAATCCTACCACATCCTATGAATCCTCTCCCTGCTGGAGACTACTTGAAGTACATGCCCAAGTTCAGTGGGGAGGGAGACATAACTGCTGAGGAGCACTTGGCTTCTTTTTACAGTTATGCAGACAACCTAAACATTAAAAATGAAGATTTCTGGATGAGAGTCTTTGTCCAGAGCCTGGAGGGTGAGGTCAGGAAATGGTTTAGAGGACTAGCCCCCGGATCTATTGTTGGAATTGAGGCTCTAGATAGTGTTTTCCTGAGACAATGGGGAGACAGAAAGGATTATATGTATTACATGACAGAGTTTGGGGCTCTTAAGAAAATGGATGGAGAATCTTTCTCTGACTTCTCCAAAAGATTCAATAAAATGTATAACAAGATTCCTGCAGAGATTAAGCCCTCAGAGGCCTCCGCCCAAATTTCATATGCTGGCGCGTTTGATCCCGATTTCTGCCTGCTATTGAGATAAAGAAGAGCCACCTCTTTAGCTCAGATGCAAGATGTAGCTATAGAAGTGGAATCCAACATATTGGCAACTGACAGACTGAGAAACCAGGCTGACACAGACAAAAGAAAGGAAAAATTTGGAAGCCTTAACTTCCGGCCCATCACTGCCCCACCCTCAAGTAAATGAGCTGACCCAAGTAATGAACTTCCTTAAAGAAGAGGTGGAGAGATTGAAGGTGGAAAGGAAGAAAATGTATAAGGGCCCTCAGAACATCGAAAATAAAGGGATTTTCAGGAGGCCAAATAATATTGTTCCCCCGACTATGCACACAGAGAGAGGAAGAGACAGAGATGACCAAAGAATTCAGGCTCCCTTTCAGAACAATTTTGTGGCTGATGATGAAGAAGGGGAAACAGACGAGCCCGAGCCTAAAATCCACTACGTAGAAGACACTCCTCCTTTTCCTCATCTCACTCAGACTGTTTATGAAGAGTCTCTCATGGATGGCCAGCTAAATGAATTGAGCAAGGGAGACAAAGCTGGCGGCGGTCGAGGAAGGTACAACCTGAGGTCCGACAAAAGGATAGCAGCACCTGATGTTCCTGAGCAATCCATTAGAACAGAGAAACCTGCTAATGAAGTAGTAGACACCCACAGAGGTAAGAGGGCTCAACCTTTCTCTCCCATTGTCCATAATCATGTTCCTGAAATTAGAGAAATCCCAAAGCCTATGTCTTCTTTCAATTTCGAACATGAGATTCAAAAGATCAGAATCCCTGTGCCACTCACTGAGTTAATTAAACATGGGGAATTCAAAAAATGCTTCTATGAGCTGTTGAAATCCGAAGCCTCATACCCTCTCACAGACTCCATAAACCTCCAAGATGAAAGGCCTGCAGTTGTCCTAGGTCCCATGGTAGAAGACAGAGACGATTCATCCCCTCCCTTCTACACATCCCTGAACATACATGAAAAAGTGCTGCATAATTGCCTTATGGATTCAGGGGCCTCCCACAACCTCATGCCCAAAACTGTCATGGAGGAATTAGGACTGGAAGTCACCCGATCCTATCATGACCTCTATTCTTTCGAATCCAGGAGGGTGCAATGTTTGGGAGTCATAAAGGACCTGGTGGTTTCGTTGTTCCAACTTCCCATGAAGAGTATGGTCATGGATATCGTGGTAGCTGATGTTCCCCCCAAGTTTGGCATGTTGTTGTCAAGATCTTGGATAAAGAGGCTGGGGGGAACCTTGCAGATGGATCTCACATATGCCACCATTCCAGTGTTTGGAGGGGAACATAGGAGACTGTACAGAGAAGCCCAGCTGGCCTATATAATCAGTGATGAAGCCAACCCCACCAATCATCCCATCTATGCCTTGGAAACTGATTTAGGCTCGAGTTTACTACAGCTCATCCACACTTCTGAGGATCCTTTACAAATCAGAAAGTAGCCCATCCTTAATCAGGAGACACCCCCTCCAACCACCCCTGTTTGGAAGATGTTCTTTGATGGAGCTTCCTCCAGTATGGGTGCTGGTGCTGGGATAGTATTCGTGTCCCCTTGTCAAGAGACCATCTCTTTGTCATACAGGCTGGAATTTGAAGTCACCAACAATGTGGCAGAGTATGAAGCTCTGGTTCTGGGATTAAGAGCTGCCAAGGAAATGGGAATTAAAGAGATAGCTGTGTTTGGGGACGCAGAACTGATTGTCTAGCAGGTCAAAAATGTTTATCAAGCTAAGAATCCTCGGCTCAGGAATTACAGGAATGAGGTATGGGACCTAGTCGATAATTTCTTCCTAGATTTTAACATCTATTTCATTCCAAGGGAAGAAAATACTCCAGCCGACTTTTTAGCTTTCACAGCTAGTGTGCTCGAAGTTCCTGCGTTGCCCACTGCCAGGTCTGATGTTGAAATAAAATACAGACCTTCTATACCAGACAATGTCAAACACTGGAAGGTGTTTGAAGATGATCAAGAAATTGAGAAATTTCTCCAGTCCATTGATGACTTTTCCACAATGCACATAGATGAGAATCCTGATGAGGAAGATGACCGTCACCCTGGGGAATTTGTGAATAGAATTGTTGATCACCAGATCATTCAACTACCGAGCAATCACATTCTGAAAGGACTAATCCCATTAGAAAGATTGTTCGACGGGAATGATGTGGCAGTAAAGGGTAAGGTTTCAGGTGATGATGATGGCACAGCTGAATGAAACATAAGCACACCTGAGGAGCCTAAATTGGTCAAGCTGTCAAGGAGTTTGACTGAGGAGAAGAGAGCCGGATATACTAAGCTGTTGAATTTTTTTTCTGATGTGTTTGCATGGACCTACGAAGACCTCAAAACGTATGACACATCAGTCATCGAGCACAAAATCCCACTGAAAGAGGAGGCTAAGCCGTTTAATCAGAAGTTGAGACAAACAAATCCCATGTTGCTACCTGGCATGGAGAAAGAGGTAAAGAAGCTGTTGGATGCCCAGATCATTGTCCCCTTGAGGTATTCTGAATGGGTAGCCAATTTGGTCCTGGTGAGAAAGAAAAGTGGGGAAATCAGACTCTGCGTTGATTTCAGGAACCTGAATAGAAGTTCCAGAAAGGACAATTATCCCCTGCCCAACATGGAACATATATTACAGAGAGTCACTGGCGCATCCAGGATATCCATGATTGATGGTTTCTCTGGATACAATCAGATATCAGTCATGCCTGAGGACAAAGAAAAAACAACCTTCACCACTCCTTGGGGCACATTCATGTATGCCAAAATGCCTTTCGGACTGATGAATGCAGGAGCAACATTTCAGCGGGCCATGGACATAGCCTTCATTGGGGAAAAGGACTAGTTTGTGGTGATATATCTGGATGACATCAGAGTCTTCTCCAAGACTGATAAAGAGCACTGCTGCCACTTAAAAAGAGTTTTCCTGAAGTGTCAGAGGTATGGCCTATCTTTGAACCCCAAGAAATCACTGTTTTCTATGCAGGAGGGAAAGCTGTTAGGTCACATAGTGTCAGCAGAGGGAGTAAGGATTGACCCAAGCAGGGTGGAAGCGATTCAGGCCCTGTCACTTCCCAGGTCTAAGAAGGAAGTTCAGGCATTTTTGGGGAAGGTTAATTTTCTGAGGAGATTCGTCTCGAACTTTGCTGAGCTGGTGAAACACATCACAGCCATGCTCAGGAAGGGCCATGAAATAAAATGGACTGCTGAACCCAGGGAATATTTTGCACAAATAAAGAAAGGATTGACCGAGGCACCTGTGCTAATCAGTCCCGATTATGCTAAAGATTTCTTGATTTTCTCATTTGCTTCTAATGACTCAGTAGCAGCAGTCTTGTTGCAGAAAAATGATCAAGGGCGAGAGCAGCCTATTTCTTTCTACATCAAGGTGTTGAGGGATGCTGAACTCAGGTATGATATCATGGAGAAGCAGGCCTATGCATTAGTGAAATCTCTCAAAGCTTTCAGGATCTATGTCTTGCAGTCAAAGATCACTGCATATGTCCCTTCACCCTCTGTGAAGGACATTCTTATACAACCTGACATAGATAGGAGAAGGGGTAAATGGATCGCCAAGATCCTAGAATTTGACCTGGAGATTAAGCCCACCAAGTTGATAAAGGGGCAAGGTTTGGCCAAGTTGCTGGCTGAATCCAATTGCAAGACTCTGAGGATTAACTTCATTAATGAGCAAGCTGAGTCATCCGACATGAATTCTCAGATCATCATACCGCTAGCATCATGTCCCTGGTACAAGGATATCTTGTATTTTCTGCAAGAATTAAAGCCCCCTGACGGATTGGGAAAGAGTAGGGCCAGAGCTTTGAATCTCAAAGCGGTCAGGTATTGTTTCATTGATCGAGCCCTATATTGGAGAGATCCTCTAGGGATACTATTAAGATGTCTGGACCCGCTGCAAGCCCAGAAGGTGATGTTCAATTTTCATAGCAGTCTCTGCGGAGGTCATCATTTTTGGAAGACCACAGCCCACAAAATCCTCCGGGCTGGGTATTACTGGCCTACTTTGTTTACTGATGTCTGCAGGGAAGTCAGGGCTTGCATTAAATGCCAAAAGTTCTCAGGTAAGCAGCAACTCAAATATCTGCCATTAAAGCCTGTAGTAGTTTCAGCGCCCTTTCAGCAGTGGGGATTGGATTTCATCGGAGAGATTCATCCTCCCTCAAGTGGCCAGCACAGATGGATCCTCACTGCGACTGATTATTTCACCAAGTGGATAGAGGCTGTCCCCACTAGGAGTAATTCTCACAAAGTAATCATCAGCCTCTTGGAAGACATCATAGCCAGATTTGGTTGCCCAAGTAGGATTGTCACTAACAATGCCACCCCCTTCAGGTCTGAGCCTCTGGTCAAGTTCTGTGAACAGTTTGGGATTTCACTGGTTCACTCCACTCCATACTACCCTCAAAGAAACGGACTGGCAGAGTCCTCCAATAAAAGCCTGATCAGGCTTATCAAAAAGCTACTGGAGGAAAATCAGAGGGCCTGGGACTCAAAGCTCAAATTTTCTCTCTGGGCTGATCGGGTAACAACAAAGAAGTCCCTGGGTCTCTCACCTTTCCAACTTGTTTACGGAATAGAGGCCGTTTTCCCCACTCAGCTCGCCTTACCTGTGGAAAATATCCTCCAGGACTTTGAAGGAGAACCTAACCATGTGATCAGAAGGATTCATCAGATGGTGGAGGTGCAACAGATCAGAGAACATGTCATGGATAGAGCCTGCAATCATCAGCAGAATATCAAACAGGCTTTTGACAGGAGGAACAGAAAGAAGGAATTCAAGAAAGGTGACCTGGTACTCAAGTGGGACGCACCCAGGCAGGACAAGGGAAAACAAATCAAATTTGATGCCCTCTGGTTGGGGCCTTTCAAGATCCTTGAAGTATTTGCAAACAACACTTACAGGTTGCAAGATCTAGAAGGCAAAGAAGTTTTTAGTGGCCCAGTGAATGGGCACTTCTTGAAAAAATGTTTTCTGTGAGCCACAGTTGGCTCTTTTTGTTTTGTTTTGTACATATTGTTTCTGTTTTTATTTTTCGGACTAACAAATGACTCCATAGCCCAAAAACGAAGGCACTGAATCTACAAAATGTTCTTAGAGCACCACAGGGACGACTCTATCCCCCATGGAGCCAATGTTAGCGATAATTCTTGTAAGGGGGGTTTGTATGCGAAAGGAGGGGTTAAAAACCCACTTGTCCTAAGTTCAGGGTGCTAACGTGCCCATGATTAAATAAAAGCCAAGTCTGGACGACAGGGATCACGATGGACGGATCAAGGACGTAGATGGGATTCCGGAACCCCCCGCCTTTCTACCTTTATGTGGAGGGGGGGGGTCTGGAATCTAGGGCGCACCTCTTCAATGGCCTAGATCAACGCGCCTGGATCAACGACGATAAAGGAAATTCCAGACCCCCCCTGCCTTTCTACCTTTAAGTGGAGGGGGGGGGTCCGGAATCGGGGGCGCAGCTTTCCGACGGCTGAGATCTTAGTGCCCGGATCAACGGTGCTCGTGTGACCCCGTCATTCCCAACTGCTCTGTGTTTAGCCAGCGTGGACCCTTCTCCTGTCATGTCATCTTCCATAACAACCTTTCTCCTGCTGCCGTGTGTCATCCATCCACCTCCCCTTTTTGGTCCGCGTAATCCCCCTTCCTTCTCATCATCCACTCGTCGCTTTCCATGTGTCTCGCTCCTTTCCACGTCAACACCTCGCCAAGGCGCAAGTCCATTATCTTTCCTCTTCCCCTTTCTGCCTATTGTCTTCCACCAGGTGCCCTCCTCTGTTTCCCCCCTCGCACCTCAACACTCCCTTCACGCCCTCATGATCCGACGCCACCATTCCTGTCATGCGCCCCATCCTTCGCACTGGCCTCCATGCTCATTCGCCAAGTCAGTCAGTTATTCCAGGTGGCAGCGCAAGAGGCCCTCCACGTCCCAAAGATGCCAAGTTGGCCGGGCCATCCTCAATCCCGATGAAGCAGTTATTGAAGCGGTTGGTGGTGGTTAGACATTGCCTCTGCCTTAATGGGAAAGCACGGCAATGAATTTAAGGCACGTCGATTCGCCGCTAGAACCGTCAAAGAGTTAGATGGCGTCTGACATAAGTTGCACGATCTTTCAGAGGTTGACTGTCAGAAATCCATGCAGACGAAAATCCTTCAATGCAGTGTCTTGATTTCTCTATTGTTGTTGTTCTGAGTATATGAAGGCGTTTTCGCCATTTTTGTATCTATCGATGGTAGAGCTAAGCTCCCGACTGTAAAGTTTCAGCAACCATTCTAGTTCTCTGGGTGGTGCCTCTGTGTTTGAGATTTCTTGTTTTATGACAAATAGTTTCCTTTTTCCATCTATGTTTTCATCTCATATCAGAGAGTTCATGATCGAAGGATTCACATGGATTGTTGCAGTTATGTTATGATAAAGGATTTGTTGTGACATTATTGTATTCTCTGGTCTTTTGTGTTTGAATGTGAGAGGATCTTGTGTTCGAATGCTTTCTTCTTCAGTATGTTACAAACCTGATGTTTATGATAGACCTTCACACTTTTCTCATACAAGTCTTCCCCCTACTCACCCTTTATTGCAACTCACTGTTTGAAGTTTATCAAGACCTCACTCGTCCATGCATGCCTGGCCTAGTTTCTGAGTTGAGACGACTGTTCCGAGTTTGCTTCCATTTGATCACCCCTTTCAAACAAATCGTGACATTAAACTGATGGGTGTCAGTCTCTGCTCCTGCAAGCAATCCAGGAGTGACTTCTGGCTCCAATATTTCTGGCGCTGTTGCCGGGGACGAAGTTGAATATTTTCCCCAGGATTTAACGACAAAGATCAACTGATTCTGAAGGTGCATCAGACATCAGAACTTGAAGATTTCTACTGTGCACCTGGTGACTCCATTGTGACGACTCCGTTTGGGAGAACCTCCTCTATCAACTGTGGCTTCGAGAGGCAGACATACGAGGTCTAATCCACACTTGCCTTTAGCTACACTAGGATCTGACTCGGAAGTGGTGCACAGAAAGGGAAAGAGCTCTGTGAAAGAGGTTTCCATCGCTGAAATAGGTAATGCACCTTCCCCTTCTATGAGAACTCCATTTTCTTATTCTCAGCTTCCTAGTCGTCCTTCCTCTGAGGTTTCCCATTTTCTGAATTTCGGGAGTGTTCCTACTGAGTTTACTCCTCCTGGCTTGGTATCAGAAGGAGAGATCCTTGTCACTCCCCCCTCCCTGAAGGTCGTGCCTCAACACTGACCTCAAGATTCTGAAGGTTACACCACCCCTCCTCTTATCGCTACTACTGCTCAGAGAGAAGCATCTTCACACTCAGGTCCCTTGGCTCTCTCTCTGTTTTCTCCATTGTCTCCTCCAAGAACCTCTTTTCCGACATCTCCCGTCCATACTCCTTCTCCTCCGAGTTCTCCTCTACCTAATATTCCTATGGCTGGTGCTAATCTCCCTCTGAATAGAATGGACGCCATAGTTTCTTCTAGATATGCTCCTTTAATCCTACCACATCCTATGAATCCTCTCCCTGCTGGAGACTACTTGAAGTACATGCCCAAGTTCAGTGGGGAGGGAGACATAACTGCTGAGGAGCACTTGGATTCTTTTTACAGTTATGCAGACAACCTAAACATTGAAAATGAAGATGTCTGGATGAGAGTCTTTGTCCAGAGCCTGGAGGGTGAGGTCAGGAAATGGTTTAGAGGACTAGCCCCCGGATCTATTGTTGGAATTGAGGCTCTAGATAGTGTTTTCCTGAGACAGTGGGGAGACAGAAAGGATTATATGTATTACATGACAGAGTTTGGGGCTCTTAAGAAAATGGATGGAGAATCTGTCTCTGACTTCTCCAAAATATTCAATAAAATGTATAACAAGATTCCTGCAGAGATTAAGCCCTCAGAGGCCTCCGCCCAAATTTCATATGTTGGCGCATTTGATGCCGATTTCTGCCTGCTATTGAGAGAAATAAGAGCCACCTATTTAGCTCATATGCAAGATGCAACTATAGAAGTGGAATCCAACATATTGGCAGCTGACAGACTGAGAAACCAGGCCGACACAGACAGAAGAAAGGAAAAATCAAAATCCTCAACTTCCGGCCCATCACTGCCCCACCCTCAAGTAAATGAGCTGACCCAAGTAATGAACTTCCTTAAAGAATAGGTGGAGAGATTGAAGGTGGAAAGGAAGCAAATGTATAAGGGCCCTCAGAACACCGAAAATAAAGGGAGTTTCAGGAGGCCAAATAATATTGCTCCCCCGACTATGCACAAAGAGAGAGGAAGAGACAAAGACGACCAAAGAATTCAGGCTCCCTTTCAGAACAATTTTGTGGCTGATGAAGAATAAGGGGAAACAGACGAGCCCGAGCCTAAAATCCACTGCGTAGAAGACACTCCTCCTTTTCCTCATCTCACTCAGACTGCTTATGAAGAGTCTCTCATGGATGGCCAGCTAAATGAATTGAGAAAGGGAGACAAAGTTGGCGACGGTCGAGGCAGGTACAACCTGAGGTCTGACAAAAGGATAGCAACACCTGATGTTCCTAAGCAATCCACTAGAACAGAGAAACCTGCTAATGAAGTAGCAGACACCCACAGAGGTAAGAGGGCTCAACCTTTCTCTCCCATTGTCCATAATCATGTTCTTGAAATTAGAGAAATCCCAAAGCCTATGTCTTCTTTCAATTTTGAACATGAGATTCAAAAGATCAGAATCCCTGTACTCATTAAATAGGGACATTGTTCCTTGTCATGGCCCTCTGATTTTCATCTGATGCACCATATGTCTTCTCTTTTATCTTTTCCCTTTTCTTTCTTCATATCTTCGACCTATAGAGATAAGATAGATAGCTGACTCAAAATTTGGTTCATACATGAGATGGATTCTCCCATAGGGGAGGATTCTAGTTTCATGGAAATCTCTAGTGCCTCGGCCTGTGAAGCGATCTTCTATTTCATCAGAGGAAATCTGATGTGTGGTAAGAGTGAAACAATGAACCATTCTTTATTCTGTTCATCTAAAATCTGAAAACTCAAATGGCCTATCAAGGTCTTAAACCTCTGATCAAACTCCCAAACAGGTTCAACTACTCTCTACTTTATTTTTTCAGTTCTATAATGCAATGCGACTCCGACTTGGGTTTCTTGAATTCTACACTCAACACAGTATTGATATCGTTCAACAATTTAGGCTGTACAATCCATTTAACAAACTTCATGTACCAGCTCAGTGTCCGATCTCTCAAGGTAGTACTAAACTAATCTCTCTTAACAACTTCGTCATTGACTTGATTAATACTCCATACATATTTTCATAAGAATTAGTGCCCATCAGGATCTTCAAATCCATCTCCTCTGAATATAGGTAATCTCATTTCATCTACCATAGATCTTCCTAGGTTTATTGACTGAGTATGTACTGAACTGATGGTAATAGTGCTCTGATAACTCTCGCTACTCTGGTTACTCTAGTTACTTAGTGCTTCTTGTTAGCACTAGGAATCACCTTCATATTGCATGAAAGGAAATCCCAGTATCCATCAAGTTATATGTGAATGATAGAGTGTTTTAACGGGTCAAATGGAAAAGGACTCAAATGGTAATTTTCTAACTCAGACAACAGGGCTATCATGCACCAACACTTAAGGTATTGGCTAAGTTCTATCAGTAGTTTGGGAGTAAGTATGAACAGAGGGAAGACTTGAGTGAGAGGAGTGTAGGGACTGCCGCAAACATCGGGTCTACAAGAGTCCAAGGAAGAAAGTTTCTAATGACAAGATCTTCTTGACATCAGAAACTAAGAAAAGCTAAATAAACATCATGATAATATAATGATCAAACATCCACCATCACATCACCACAATAATTCATGTGACTCCTTCAAAGAATGAACATTTAGCAACATAAGAAAATAGACTGGAAAGGAAGCTGATTTCTATTAGCCAAAAAGTCTTAAGTCCAACACATCACTAGATCCTATTTACTTCATCAAAATATTACAAAATAAAGGGAGCCTTGCTCAACCATCTGAACCTACTAAAGAAATTGATATATCTATTTATAATAAGAAAGGGCGGAAACAACTGGAGGTATGAGCTAGCCTGTTTCACTTGAAAATATCTAAACATTTATTTGTTCTAACAACTAGAATAACAACCTATGCTATAAAACAGGGAAATGCTGGGGACTAATCCAATCATGCTTCTAGCTGCTTTGATCTTCTTTTGCTGCTCAAATCCTATTTTTCCATGTGTCATTTTGGAGCCTGTAGTTGTCCTCGAAATGCCAGCTGCTACTTCTGTAACTTTCTCCATCATCAACTTATAAAAAAGTTGTTGGCTTAGTCCTCTTAGATTCCTGGTGTTTGATGGCAATTTCCTTGGGTAGAAACTTTGTTTAGTGCACCGTAAAATAGAACAAGGAGAGAAGGTAGCGCCTATAGGTAGCACCTGTAAAATATTTGGTAGCTCCATCAGGTAGTGCCCTTGTGTGAAAAAATTATCCCTACCAAATATTACGTAGAGCCTGTGGGTAGTGCCACTATGTCTCACCCTTATGTCGATTCTGTTCTCTGTGGAATATTGTGCAGCACATTTACGTAGCGTTACTTATGCTGCGTCTGCATACAGGTTTGGGTAGCATTGCCAAAATGCAGCGCCTTTCAATCTTGAATATGTACTGCGCAGTAAGTGTCCTTTCATGATGACAAAACCATTTTACTTAGGTGCCTTTTACCACTGGGTGAAGATATCACTTAGCAAAAAATTCAAAATCCATATAGCTAAATGCCTAGAAGCCTGTATAGATGGCACAACTAATATTTTCACAATGGTTAACCCTCCCAAAAAGATACATCTTAAAAAATGGGGCTTACCCTTTACCACCTATTTTGTCATTTTAACACTTAACCTCATACTCTTCCTAGTAGAAAGAGGATCTTCAATTGACACAATAGACTTCTTCTTTTTGGTATTTACAGGCTTCTTCTACGTAGCTGTGTTGTCCTTAGTTGTTGGTTTATCATCCTCAATGACAGGTTCGACCAATACCTGTAAATTCCTTTGGGCTACCTCATCTTGAAAGTGTTTCAGGGCTGCCTTTAACTTCTTATTCTGAGACTGAAAGCCTTTGTTCTATCTGTAAATATTCTTCAACTGTTTATGAAGGGGCATATCCTTTCTCATTGCAAACCTTTCCAAGTTAGGGGTATGATTGTAGCCAATCATGAGCTCTTCCATCTGAGCCAAGTGGAACTTTTTTTCTTCTTTAAGACAAGCTATTTCCTTCCTTGCATCTCTGAGCTACTTGATAAGTCTTTTGTAGGTCTGACTGTCAAGAGGGACAGTGGCATGCTCAGTATTAATAGGATTTTCCTCAGACTCCTCTTCCTCCTGCATGGGAAGTGTTTTGTACACCTCATCAGGTTTCTCAGTGGCCTTACTTTTACCCTTCTCTCTCTACACAGTGGTTTCTTCATTTCTTACCACAAGCTCCTCGAAGTGTTTCACAGGGGTTTCCTCTTTACTCTCCAAAGGTATTTTAATATCTTTACCTTTCTATACAAGGGATTCTTGTTTTATTTCAACATTCTTCTCAATTCCTTTTTCATAGGTCTTATCTCTCTTTTCCAAATGTCTTTTGGCACCTTTCCCCTTCTTCTTTTGTACAAGGGTTTCTAATTTCTCCTCTACAAGTTTTTCAATATTTTCCCCCTTCTTCCTTTGAATAGGAATCCCTGGTCTTTTACCTTTGATTTCGACTGCTGGAGGAGAAGGGGAGAAGAGAAGCTTCTTCCTTCTCTTAGATGTAACTTTGGTAGAAGGAGACACCTCTTCTAACCTTGGTGGAGGAGGTGGTGAAAAATATCTATGTGGAGAAGGATAGACTTCCTCCTCAGCTTCAATGGCCTTCTTGTTTACCTCTGACACTTGAACAGGGGCTCTGCCCTTTCTCTTCCTACTGGTTCCTACTTTGGTAGCACTGATAGGTGACAAAGAACTTTCCCTCTGTCATTGAGGAGTAGGTGCTAGATCCAACTTAAAATGAGAGGAAACCAAAAAATGCTCCCATGAAATATATTTCTTGCTCAATTCCTCATATACTAGCATTTTGATTAATCCATAGTGGAAAAGGCTAGAATCTACATCTTTATATTTGGCCTGTATCATGTTTGACATCTTTCCTATACTCCTAAATAAGTAATAAAGAATATTCATCTCAACCTTACCAGTAAAATGTAGCAACAATATTATATGGTACTGGTATAATGTGTTGAATCTCCCTTCAGAAGTAAAATATCCCTGTATGATATTCAATAGTTTGTCAAATTGTTCAATCAATTA
>ML851942.1:7097-18086 GCA_009831015.1 Picea engelmannii
TATATATATATATATATATATATATATATATATATATATATATATATATATATATATAGATTTCCAAAAAGCGATATTACAAAAATTAAATCAACTATATTAAATAAAAAAATTAACTATAGTATATTTAATTATAAAAATCAAAATATTATATTATATTGTATTATATTATATTAAAAATCAATTATATTATATTAAATAAATGACAACGAATTTAGTATTAGAAAAATAAAATCACCCATATTTGAAAAACAATGATTTCAAATAAATTAATATTACAAAAAAATTCAAATTACAGAAACAAAATCAAATATATTTGGAGTATTAGGTTTTTGAAATCATCATTTTAGTGAAGGGAGTCTCGTAAATGAACTCCAACTTCTTTTTTAGAATTATGAAAAGAGGAGAATATATATTAACTCAATCCATATTAAAATCTTGAACAACTTTGACATAGATATTCGAGAATTAGATTATGAAATTGGAGTTGGAGGAAAAATATTATAGGGTCAAGAACAAAATGAAATTTACAAAAGGGTCAAGAACAACATAAAAATTAAAAAATGCATACTACATGAAGCAATGGTTCGTATCACCCTCCATGTTTATGAATACACTTTAATCCAAACACCTTAATAACATAGATACAAGAAAGAAATGAGAAACTTGATGAAAACAACAGAAAATAAATCATAAGAAGAAATCATAACATATCCAGTAATACCTTTCGATTATAATTTTTTTAGGAACTACAATGGGAATCACCACTTGTATTTTGTGATCAAAATCCCAAAAGAATTAAAAGACTCTATGTTATTAATTTACCAATATGTTATATTTCTTTGATACGACTTTCTCTATGAAACAAGTGACACTCTCACTCCACCTCCCCACTATCTTCTTGATGCCACCACTACCCATTTGAGCTCAACATGAAGTAATGGAAAATGGCTTGGAGGTGGATAGATAGAGTTGGACAAGTGAAGTACATGGCTAAAGAATCAACTAAAAGATAACAATTAATTTACTAAATGCATATAACCTTTCATTTATGACAACATTATGTAGTCACAACCTTCCATTTAAGAGAGAGGACAGAAATATTCTCCATTAATTAAATCTTAGTGATGGACATCACCTCTACATTAAATAACCCTATCATCTGAAACTCCAAATCCAATAAGTGGAATCCTATAAGTGTAATAATATCACAATATATAATTGAAAATACCTATAATCCCAAACCAATACCAAAAATGGGGTGAAATAAAATTCTAAAGAAAGAAAAAAAAATTGGAGAGGATAAGGAAGAGAAGGAATCTGAAAAGACATTCCACCCATTAAAAATACAAAAATTTTTAGTTCTTGAATTAATATTTATATTATCATCCCATAGTCATAGTTAGCTTCCATCTGTCCAAATTCAAATTCCACATCCAAGGTTTAAATCGAAAATGTTATTATCTTCCAATTGTCAAAATTAGAATTCAACCTCCCATTTTCACACTAAGATTGAAGAATGTTCTGATCTTCCAACATTCCAAATTAAAATTCTAATTTAGAAGGGAAATAATATGGTCATAGAGAAGTGTTATCGCCTCTCAGTGAAAACTTATTCCCTTATCATTTTTTTAAGACCTCCAGTTCAACCCCATACCAAAAGGAAGAGTTACCAAGTTTGAATTCAAATTTGATTCAATATGAAATAAAAAATCATACAACCAAACTTTCTCTGATAGCTAATCAAAGTATCGGTTGGATCGATCACCCAAATTGGGGAAATAAATCCTTAAGTGACGCAGGCGCGCTCTGCAGGGCATGTCCGCTCACAAGATCTTCTCTTTCCTCGGCCCGAAGAACACTAAACATCCTTCTATTTCCCTATCGGGAAATCTACACCCACAGAATTCTCGCGCGATCCCCTTTCTGCACTTGGAGGATCGGACTTCGTGATTTCGCGAGGTCAGTGATCGAACGCTTTACTCTCGGATTGCCAAGACCCGACACCTCAGTCAACGCTGACCTTTCCCTTACCCATTGGGACTTCTTCTATCGTGATTTCGCTACTCGCGATGTCGAACACTTCGTTGTACCAACTCCCGACTCCCAATATGTCGATTACCCGACATGCGTGCGAGTTGACCTTTCAACGTCCCATCACCTTTATCAGGAATTCAGGGTTCACGATTTCGCGAACCTTGATTCAATGTTTTCGCCCCTTCTCACTGTGAAACTCTGATAGCTCGTTCCACCTGTCCTCTTACCCACTCGTTTATCGAGTATGCTTTTCATCTGTGGCTTCTCTGCAACTGGCATCGGTTTTGTCCACTGGATCACTAGTTGCTCAGTTTCAGTCTCTGCTTCCCCAGCTTTATATGGGTATAAATCCGAGATATTGAATATCAGATAAATTCTGATCCCATCGGGTAATTCAATCTCGTAAGCGTTTGTCCCAAATTTCCTCAAGACCTTGTAGGGTCCGATTTTATTCATCTTCAACTTATTATATGTTCCTCTCGGGAACCTTTCCTTTCTCAAATGTGCAAGAACTAGATCACCAACCTCGAACTGAAGTTGTCTCTTGTGCTGATCAACTCTACGTTTATATTCCTGGCTTGAATTCTGCAACCGCTCCTTCACCTGGTTGTGAAGTTCTTTCATCGCCTCTGCGAATCCTTCTGCACTAGCACTCCTAGTCGCAATCTGTTCTGAATCCCTCAGTTCAGAAATTCCTCTCGGATGAATGCCATAGAAAACTTGAAATGGACTATGTCCTTTACTCCTGTTCACTGAGTTGTTATACGCAAACTCTGCCTGTGGCAATATATTGTCCCAACTACTATGGTGCTCTGTCACCAAGATTCTCAACAAATCTCCCAGACTTTTGTTTACCACTTCTGTCTATCCATCCATCTAAGGATGATAAGCTGAACTAAACAACAAGTTAGTTCCCAACTTTTTCCATAAGGTCCTCCCAAAATGCCCTATGAATTTCGTGTCTCTGTCCGAAACTATACTCCTCGACAAGCCATGAAGTTGAATGACCTCTTTGAAAAACAGGTTCGCGATGTGAGTCGCATTGCTGGTTTTCTGGCATGGGATAAAATGTGCCATCTTGGAAAATCTATCCACCACCACAAATATTGAATCACAACCTCTTTGTGTTCTTGGCAACCCCAATACAAAATCCATGCTAATCACAACCCACGGCCTCTCGGGTATGGGAAATGGTTGATAGAATCCCGCATTCTATTTCCTTCCCTTCGAATGCTGGCAAATTCTGCATCTGTCTACAAATATCTTGAACTCTGATCGCATCCCTGGCCAAAAGTATGATTCTGTCAGCTTTGTGAATGTTTTATCATGACCGAAATGTCCTGCCAATCCTCCACTATGTTTCTCCTTTAACAGATTCTCCCTCATGGAGCAATTCGAAATACACACCTGATTGCCTTTAAATAGGAATCCTTCCTGGATCATGTATTCGTCCCACTAGCTTCTATCTCTGAGAACTAGATTCTCAGCTGCTTCATACGCGTCCTTGAAATCTGGATCATCAACGTACATGTCCTTGAGATCATCAAAACCCGACATTTTGACCGTGAACTCCTGCAACAACAAACATTTTCTGCTCAAAGCATCAACAACTTTGTTAGCAGTACCAAAAATATGTTTAATCACAAATGTGAAATTCTGCATGTACTCAACCCATTTGACATGTTTCTGATTCAACTTTTCCTGTTGAGTCACAAACTGCAGTGCATGATTGTCACTGTACAACACAAACTCTATCGGGATCAAGTAATGCCTCCATTTCTTCAATGCCTGTATGATAGCATAAAAATCCTTATCATACGTGGAGTATTTCAATTTCACCTCATTCAGCTTCTCGCCGAAGTATGCTATCTGTCTATCTTCTTGACTTAAGACTGCTCCGATTGCAAACCCACTGGCATCGCATTTCACCTGAAATGTCTTCTGGAAATCCGGCAACACCAAAATTGGTTGTTCCATAATCTTCCCTTTCAACAACTTGAAGCTCTTCTCAGCCTCATCAGTCCAGTGAAAAGATTTATGCCGCTTCTTCACTGTATCCATCATTGCTGCGCTAATTCCACTAAAATTCCTGATGAATTTTCGGTAGAAACTAGCCAATCCGTGAAAAGTTCTCACCTCAAATATGTTCTTCGGTGATGGCCAATTCTTGATTACCTCCACCTTATCTGGGTCCATCCTCAACTCATTCGTCGAAATGAAAAATCCCAAGTAAATGAGTTATGTCTTCATGAATGAGGATTTTTTCATGTTTATCAACAGCTTCTCCTACTGCAATCTCTTCATCACAATGGCCAAATGCTTCAGATGTTCAGCTTCCGTTTTACTGAAAATCAGTATATCATCCAGATATATGATAACAAATTTTCCCATGAAATCCTTCAGGACTTCATTCATCAACCTCATAAAGGTACTTGGTGCATTTGTTAAGCCAAATGGCATAACAAGCCATTCATACAAACCTTCGTTTGTCTTGAATGTTGTTTTCCATTCATCACCTTCTCTCATGCGAATCTGGTGATATCTGCTTTTCAAATCAATCTTTGAAAAATATTTTGCTCCACTCAAGCAATCCATCAGATCATCCATCCTCGGCAATGGAAATCTATACCTTATGGTTATCTTGTTGATCGCCCCCGAGTCAGTACACATTCTCCAGCCTCCGTCTTTCTTTGGACTGAGTACTGTTGGAACAACACATGGACTCAAGCTCTCTCTGACTAAACCCTTATCCAATAACTCCTGGACCTGCCTCTTAACTTCTTCATTCTCTTGCGGTGTCAATCTATACATGGCTTTATTTGGCAAACTGGCTCCTGGTATGAGATCAATATGATGACTCACACTTCTCATCGGTGGAAATGAACGAGGTAATTCGTCCACTACAATGTCAACAAACTCTCCCAGTAGTTCCTGAACTTCCTCTGGAAAATCATCCACTCTTGTGCTAGTTAGAACAATCCTCTACTTCCTGACCACAAAGAATTATGGATCCTCCTTCTTCTTAACTTCTGTAAGAAGTTCCTTCCCACTCATGAGAAGTACTGTGTTGCTTACTTCCAGCTTCACCTCCTTATCCTTTATCGGAAGCAACATGTGTGTCCTCCCATTATTTTCTAGGGTGTATGTGTTCATTCGCCCATCATGAATCACATTTATGTCATATTTCCATGGTCTACCCAGCAATTGATGACAAACATCCATAGGAATGACATCACATAATATCTTATCATTATATCCTCCTATCTTAAATTCAACCAAGCATTGTTTTGTGACAGTTACCTGGTATCCCTTTTGTAGCCACGAAACTCTATATGGGCTTGGATGATCAATCGTCTCTAGCTCCAGCTTCTCTACCATCTCGGTTGAAACGAGATTGTTCGTGCTACCACTATCCACAATGACCTTGCATACCCTGTCCTTGGTCTTGCAAGCAGTCCTAAAAAGTCTGGTCCTTTGGACTGAACTTTCCACCTCTTTCTCGGGTGTCAAAAGGACTTTTCGCATCATGAGCGATCTTCCACCTTCAACGTCTTCTGCCTCAACATCTTGCCTCTGCGCTTAGGAAATGTGAGCTTCTCCAATGTCCTTCTTTTTCTCTGGACACTCATAAGACTTGTGCCCATTCTTTCCACATGTGAAGCATGTGATTACTCCACCTCTTCCTCTTGCTCTACCTCTAGTACGAGGAAAAGTGTTTTTGCCAGCATAATATCCTCTCTTCTCATTATGCTTCCCTATCTATTCAACATATGGTTTCCCCCTCTGTGAGGTTCCACCTCTCTCAATACGAGTCTGAGGTTTCTTCCAGTCTTCCCTGGGCTTCTGGAATTTATCCTGGGCAACTGACTTGCCTCTTGGCTGACTTCGGCCTCTGCCCCTCTAACTTTGTTTTTGGCTCAGCTTCTCTTCAGCTTTCAGAGCCATCTGGTAAGAATCTTCCACCGTCCAGATGGATACCATGCTCATATCATCATGAATGTCGTATCTCAGACCATTGATATATCTGGCAACATTTTCGTCATCGCTCTTCCGATGAGCTGCTCTGATGTTCAGTCTGTAGAATTCCTTAGTGTATTCTTTCACTGTCATCAGATTCTGTCTCAGGTTTTGCATCCTCCTAAACAGATTAATTTGATAGTCCCTCGGGATGAATTTCGCCTTCATCTTCGCGATCATCCTATCCCAGCTCTTGATCTTCTTCTTGCCCTTGCAGCATCTGTCAGCTTGTAGTTCTTCCCACCACAATGTTGCATGCCCTTTCAGTCTCATGACATCATGCCTGACCTTCTTGTCTTCTTCGATATCTTCATAGTCGAAGTATGTGTCTGGAGCTCTAATCCAGTCTAGAAGCTCCTCTGCATCCAAGTTTCCCTCGTAAATGTGAATGTCCATCTTTTCTCTTGCACCCATCCTTGCAATAACTCTGATCAAATGCTCGATTGATGTGTATTCAGCTGCAACTTCCTCTTCTCGTTCAGCCTCAACTTCGCTTTCGAAATCACTCAGATCCCTCGCACTGGTTGTGCGTCTTTGCACTGTCTCCATGTCTTTGTGTCTGGCTCGAAGATCATGCATTTGTCTCTCTATGGCTGGATCTGCTATATTCCTGCCTCTTCATCATGGAATTTCCCTATCCTCTGGATCAGATGATTGTCTATCTCTCCTTGGTGGCATAGTGAATTCGCCTCTCTACTACAGAAAGCAAAGAACCTTTCTATTCTCTGATACCAAACTGACGCAGGCGCGCTCCGCAGGGCATGTCCGCTCATAGGATATTCTCTTTCCTCAGCCCGAAGAACACTAACCTTCCTTCTAGTTCCCTATCGAGAAATCTACACCCACAAAATTCTTGCGTGATCCCCTCTCTGCACTCAGAGGATCGGACTTCGCGATGTCAATGATCGAACGTTGTACTCTCGGATCGCCGAGACTCGACACCTCAGTCAACGCTGACCTTTCCCTTACCTGTCGGGACTTCTTCTATCGCGATTTCACTACTCGCGATGTCGAACACTTCATTTTACCGACTCCCGACTCTTGATATGTTGATTACCTGACATGCATGTGAGTTGACCTTTCAACGTCCCATCACCTTTATCGGGAATTTGGGGTTCGCGATTTCGCGAATCCTGATTCAATGTTTTCGCCCCTTCTTGCTGCGAAACTCTGATAGCTCATGCCACCTGTCCTCCACTCGCCGACTCCGTTGTGGCCCACATGCTATCCTTCGACTGTCGGGATATCGCGTATCATGATATCGTGATTTCTGTTGCAATAATTTGGAGTTTCGATCTACGAAACCCCGATACACGATATACGTGTAGATCCAAGAGTCCTCGTGGCCCTGATCAATAGCTCTGCCCCTCTTGAGCTTCGAACCTCTAGAGAAAATGACGTCGTATCTCCCCTACACCTTTTTGAGATCTGACAACCCACGGGATGTCGCGAATTCTCTTCGGAGAATACCGATTGTCCGTCCCTTCCTGATGGTTCCTGCGAAATACCTAAGTATTCCTCCTCTGACACTTGTCCTCCTACTCGTAAACTTACGACGCTTCTCGCCAACCTTCAAGGCACAACTTGTCTGCGTTGTTCTTCAACAAACTCAAAGGCCTATCTTTCCTGAGCTTCTCCACGACTTTCAAGTCCCTCAGAAAGAAACTCTTGCATGCACTCCTTGTGGAGAACCTTCAACCACGTCTAAGTGTTGAAGCTCCTCGACTCTGCGCACACCTGCAGCAGTAGTCCTTCAACTCTCTACTCAGATTCACAACTCTAAGACTTCTCTTGGCCTGCACACTCCTTGCATGGCTCTTGTACTCAACTGAACTTCTGGGATGAATGAAAACAAAAGCTATCTCTATCTAAACCCTCTGTCAATGCACTCCTTGTGGACACTTCAACTGCACTCCTTGCAGGAATTCTCTGGCTCAAATAGAGAAACAATTGAAACTCATTCCTTCTTCCTCTAAGACTTTAATTCAAACATGAAATCATATACATAACATATAAAAGCAAATGTATAACAGGAAGCAAACATTCATGAGCATATCAACATCAATACACAGTGAACAGACACCAAACCATGAATTTGAATCAAAGCTTCTTCTATTAATTCAAATATCTGTACATCGGTGTTCTCAAATAGTTCTTTGCATGCTCTTTCTCTTCCTGGATTTCAATCTCTAATAATGTTACAAATGAACAATGAGGGTGTCTATATCCCGTTTCCCTCTTACGCTCTAGAAACTGTCTAATCTATAATTAATTTCTATCTAACTGCATTAACTATCTTAAATGCCTCCTACCTACTAAGGATAAGAGCTAAAGGCTCAAGGTCCATTTACAATATACAAGTGTGCCTCTTCTTAAATGACTTCATTTAAGATCACGCAACAACTTTCAAGGTAATTCTCAAAATTTGTGTTGGCGCTCGTCCAGCTATCCCCCGCTTTCACACTGGCTCGCTTGATGTGTTGGCGATGCTCCTGCATCATTAAGCATCCAACCCACCCAACCTATTTTGGATTTTGGGCTATCTAGTCTAGTAGAGATAGACCTCTCTCACATCTTGATCAAAAATAGGATTCAGAAGCCTGTCAGGGCATGAAAAGTGCTCAAAGAAGAAAGTGCTTGGAATCCGACGAAACCAACACCATTGCGTCCATCTCGTCTTCCTGATTCCGGTGGTATAATTTTTATGTCAAACGGAGTCCGTATGGAGAATATTTCGCATTCTGTCTGCCAAGTCAAACAAGCAAAATTTTGGATGCTGACTGTACTTGTCCGTACAGTCCGTACAGGACACGTGTCAGTCCGTACGATGACACATGGTAGTTCCATACAGGTGATGTGGCAGCACCAAGGGATGACATGTGGCAGTTCCGTATGATGACACGTGGCAGGTCCGTACAGGACACGTGGCAACCTCAGGCAGTGACACATGTCAGGCAGATTTGGCATTTTCGACGAGCAGTTGGACCAATCCCGAAGTGACATGTGTCACCACTGAAATGGTGACACATGGCAGGGTGACATCAACAGCTGACATGGTAGGTTGATGCGGCAAGTGACTGGGCGTACGGAAAGCTAACATGGTGAAGTGACGTGGCAGTACGACAACCGACATGTGGTAGCACGTGGTCCAATAAAATGCTGACACATGGCATGTTTTGGTTGGTGGTAAAGGTGCCACGTGGCCCACTCGTGGGTTGCCACATGGCACCCCATAATTGGTTGATTGGTTATTTAAAAGTTGGTTATGTCGCCGTGGATCGAACCCGCGACCTCCCGGTGGGCAACGAACTAACCGAACAAGCTAACCACGTGGGCGACCGTTGTTACTTGTTTAATGAATGGGGCATAAGTTATTTAACTTTGAATGAAAGATTGGTCGGCGGGAAAAGGGTCGGGGCCTAAGCCCCAGCCCTCGACACACATGAAACCACGACACAAGACTGGGAGCGCGGGGGTCGGTACCACCGTTTTTACGCGCGGTTTAAAATATCGTTACACGACTTTGGTTACGGGAGTTTAACCACGGTTCTAACCGTTCACCATACGACCGGAGGTCAATCCAAAAAGGCGTGCGGTTTACACGGTTATGGTTTTAAGTTTGGCTATTACGGTTATATTATGGTTACGGGAGCTATACCATGAAGTCCTAGCCCTATGGGCATATGGGATACCAATGTAACCGAGAGCTAGCACGTGCAAAGGGGGCCAGCGCTTAGCCCATAGGGCTAGCGCTAGGCCATATGGGTTGCATATGACCAGTAAAGGGGCGCGCGTGCCAATGAAGGGGGCTTATGCCTATGTAACTATATTATATAGTTAGAAAGTGGGTTTTTAACCACTTTTTGATTTTTTAAATGTAATTAACCCAATATTAATGATTTTTGGGGGTTATTGGGCTTTTTTAGAGCCTAATTTTTGGGAGGAAGTTGGAGATGGATAACCAACTTCCCCACTATTTAACCAAGGCCATTTTGAGGCCAAGGGCTCATCTTTTAGGCATCTTTTGGATGATTTTTGAGAGCAAAGATGCTTAGGAAAAGCCAGGTCTAAGCCAGTTTGAGCCAGGGAAGCTGTTGAGGAGGAGATGTTGTCGGACGATTTCTGAGAGCTCGGGACATCCGTTTCAGGTGCCGTAAGTTGTGCAAGATTCTAGAGATCTGGGCGAACATGACCAGATCAGTCTAGAAGCCATTCGGCATTGTAAAAATGTACTATTAATCTTTCGAAAAGAAATAAAGAAGCCTCCCTCGCAGAGAAAAGGCCCGGAGACATAGGCAAAGTTGTGCCGAACTCCGTTACCAAACTTGTGCAATATGGTTTGTTGTTCTTTATTGCATTTCAGATATGCATATATGTCTATGGATGTATAATTCATTCTCTTTTCTCTCTCTTTCGTTAAGTTTCCCAATGGTCAATTAATTCATGCAAATAAAACTCAACCATAAGTCATTCGAAAAATCCTGACGGATCAAGTGGTATCAGAGCTAGTTGACGTTTGGTTTTGAGTTTTGCATGTTAGCCAGGGAAGAACACATCTCAATGAGGAAAATGGAATCTACAGGAGGACTTTCTGAAGACGAGAAGAAGTTCAGAGATTCGGTGTTTTCCATGGCCGAGATGGTGAAGGTGTTGTATGAAGACTACTTGGAATGAAAGAGCACGGTTCAGGTGAAAGCTTCAAAGAACAACAAAGGAAAAGAAGCATTGAAGGAAGTGCCTTCTACATTTGTTTCCGACAACATATCTGAGGTATGCAGTGAAGGTTTCTCAACAAGTTTTCCTCATTCTCATCAAGTTGGTTTTGGTGAATTCGAAAAACACACAAAAGGTGTAGGTTTGAGAATACTAACCAAGATGGGCTATGAAAAAGGAAAGGGCCTTGGATGTAGAGGTCAAGGAATTGTAAACCCTATT
>WSFP011374139.1:0-30704 GCA_009831015.1 Picea engelmannii
AGTTAGTTTCATGAAATATTTGATCAAGTACTATTGTTGGAAACTATTTAGTAGATCAAAGAGATATATACCTTGACACTCATATGAAATTAGGAACCCATAAACCCTAGCCTCTACAGTTAACCAATGAAATTCCTTGCATCTAGAAGGAATTGAAAATTTTGTCAATGTAGTAATATTCAACAAAGATTAATACTCCGACTTGGGTAAAGAAAGGAAAAGAGACTAGGTTCTATCAATACCATTGGAAGATATCTATATCAACAAATTACTTACACCCTTTCGATCATGTGGGCCTACCTATATAGTAACCTTTTTTGTGTGGGAATGGTAATATAGTTTTCATGGTATATCTAAAATGAATCCTTTAAAAAGATTGATTATAGTGAGATAAATTGGGGATAACACTTAGAAAAAATATTAGTTGGTCCGATGTACCATACTCACAATGTGGAGGATAAAAAATAGGACCTACTCATTAAGCACCAATAGATTTAAGCCAAGGTTTTTGGCATTGAATATTTAGTCCTAGAGTTTCCTAACAAGATGAAGAGCCAAGGTTTTTGGCATTGAATATTTAGTCCTAGATTTTCTTGACAAGATGAAGAACCAAGGTTAGGTGTTGGAATTGATATGTACCCACGTGGGTGTCTAAATATCGAATACACAAATCAATCCAATGAAGGATGAATCCCTATCAAATGAAGTGCATGAAACTCACACACTCTTCCAATATTACCCCCATCCACACTTATAGTATCAGACTGTTAGCACCTAAACATGTAAGAAGGGGTATTTTTCCTAAAAGGCACCCACCATTGGCGAAAAGAGGGCAAGCAACGGTGTAAAAACCACTTATCCTATGTTGGGGCACAATTGTGCATTTTCATAAGTGACAAGCAAATATGGGTAGCCAGAATTCGCGCGCCCAGATTTGTGATCAAGATTGGTTTCCAGATGCCCCTGGCCATTCTACCTTTAAGGGGGGGGGGTCTGGAATTGGCCATGCATCTCTCAATGGCTTGGATCAAAGTGCCTAGATCTGTGGTCAAGGATGGATTCTGGATCCCCCTTGCCCTTCTACCTTTAACAAGGGGGGGGGGGTCCAGAATTAGTGGCTCTCGGTAGACCCCACGTTGTCCCATCTCCAATATCCTCCACCTTCCACCGTACATATTCCATTCAACACCATCTTGGTTCATCCCTTTCCCCTTTTTTCTCGTTCCCACCTGTCACCTCCTGCAAGGTGTTCTTGCCCTCATCCTCCAAATCATGTTTCCTCCTTCCCTCAAGCCTATCGCCTTGTGGCTTCCCTGTCATTTTCCCATGGCACTTCACCTCGTCATCAGGTGCCACAACCCTCTTCCTCCCATCCACATGGCCCCTCTCCATCTCATCACCCACTCACTTCCTGCCATGTGTCCCTCTTTCTCTCCCAGTCACCTCCATCTATATGGTCATCTCTACTCCCTATCCACTTGAGCCCTATCTTCCATGTCACTTCTGCCCATCCAGTACTTCCAATTTATGCGCCTCAACCTTTGCACTGGCCTCCATGTCTTATCCATTAGGTCGTTCAGTTGATCCAAGTGGCAGCACAAGAAGACCTCCATGTCCCAAAAGTGTAGATTTGGTTGGGCCGTTCTCAATCCCAAGGAAGAAGTTATTGAGGTAGTTGGTGGTAGTTAGACATTGTCTCCGCCATAAATGGAAAGTCCGGCGATGAATTAAAAGCACGTCAGTTCATCCACAGGACTATCAGGAGTTCGATTGCGTCTGTCATAAGTGCACGATCATTCAGATATTGTATGTGCATATTGTTAGTGGACATGCAGACACAATGTTTTTAATACAGTGTCTCGGTTTCGCTGTTACTGTTTCTCTTTGAGTATATGTAGGCAATTTTTCCATTTTGGTAATCTATCGATGGTAGAGCATAGCTCCCGATTGTAAAGCTTTAATCTAGCATCTGGTTCTCTAGTTATAGAAGAACATTTGAGACTTCTTGTTTAATGGCAGCCATCTTCTTCTTTCCCCTTTTTCTATGAATCTAAGATCTCGGGTATGATTGATCTAGTCAGGTGTTGCATTGCTATATTATGTAGGATTGATTTTATCAGTTCTGCAATCTTCTTGAGCTCATTTTGAATTTGTTCGGCTTTGAGTGGATCTCATAGCTGAGACTTTTCCTCTTTTGTGAAGGCTGATGGAAGACCTAATGTCTAGAGAAGACTTTATTTCCCCTCTCTCTCACTACTATCATTATTGCTGGCTTAAGTTACGTCAAGACCTCATGTGTCACTGTTGTTCTAGCCCAGTTTTCTGAGTTAGAACGATAATGTTCTGAGTTTACTTCCATCCGATCACCCCTCTATAAACAAACATGACATAAACTGATGAGTGTCGGGCTCTGCTCCTGCTGTAATCCAGGAGTGACTTCCGCTGCCAACATTTATGGCACCATTGCCAGGGACGAAGTTGAAAATCTTCCCTGGGATTGAATGACATTAAGCTTCTGATTCTGAAGGTGCATCAGGCATTAGATCCCTTGAATATTGTTACTGTGCACATGGCGACTTCATTATGATGACTCCACTGTGGAAAACCTGTTGTGATTAGTTGTGGCTTCCAACGGCAGACACACATGGTCCCATCCTGAGCTGCCTATAACCATGCCTGAAGTGGATTCGGAGGTGATTATCAAAAAAGGGAAGGCCTATATAGGAGAAAACTCCACCAGTGAACCAGGTAATTCACCACTTCTTTCCGTAAAAACTCCATTTTATTCTTCTTAGCTTCCTAGAAAACTTGTTTCTGAGGTTTCCTGTTTCCTGAATTTTGAGAGTGTTCCTGCTGAGTTTTCCCCTTCTGGTCTAGCATTAGAAGGATAAATCCTTGTCACTCCCCTCTCCCCTGAAGATATACCTTGGCACAGACCTCAGACCGCAAAATATTTCACCACCCCTCCTCTTGTTATTGTTACTGCACAGGAAGAAGCATCTGCCCATTCAAGTCCCTTATCTCTCTCTCTGTATTCCCCATTGTTTCCCTTTCCTCCAAGAAGCTCATTTTCGATATCCCCTGTTCACACCCCTTCTCCTTCGAGTTATCCTCCACCTAATACTCCCATGGTAGGAGTTAATCCCCCCATGACCAGAATGGAGGCCATAATAGCTGCTAGGTATGCTCCCCTTGTGTTACCACAACCTCTCAATGCCCTTCCAGCAGATGGATACCTTAAGTAGCTACCCAAGTTCATAGGCGAAGGGGAAATAGCTGTAGAAGAACACCTTGAAGCCTTTTACAACTTCACAGATGATCATGTTATCATGCATGCAGATGTATGGATGAGAATTTTTGTCCATAGCCTAGAAGGTGAAGCTAGGAAATGGTTTAGAGCCCTGCCTCCTGGATCTATAGATGGGATTGAGGCTTTGGATAATTCCTTTCTCAGACAATGGGGAGACAAAAAGGACTTCATGTATTACATGACAGAGTTTGGGTCCTTGAAGAGAAAAGAAGGAGAGTCCGTCTCTGACTTCTCTAAGAGATTCAATCAAATGTATCATAAAATCCCCACTGAGATAAATCCCTCATAAGCCTCTGCTAAGATCACTTATGCTAGCACTTTTGATCCTGATTTCTTCCTTCTGTTGAGGGAGAGAATAACCACTACTCAAGCTCACATACAGGGTGGAGCTGTGGAAGTAGAATCTAACATACTAGTTGTTGATCGACTCAAGGATAAGGATGATAGAGGTATATCTAGGAAAAGACCTGAAGCCTCCCCATCCCATTCCTCTCCCCTTCCCCTTCAGTCAGACAAAGTAACTAGAATACTAAAATATCTTTCATCTAGGATGGAAAGGTGGGAGTTAGAAGGGAAGCCCATGTACAGAAATCTCCAGAATGCTGATAATAGAGGTTTCAGGAAACCTAATAACAATGTGCCTCAAACTTTCCCAAGGGAACCAAGGGGGAAAGATAGAGAAGATCAAAGGATTCAATCCCCTCTCCAAAATAACCTAGTTGTTCATGAGGAAGGAGAGGAGATAGATGAGCTTGACCCTGCAATCCACTATATTGAAGAAACTTCCCCTTTTCCCCATTTGACTTAGTCTGCATATGAAGAATCCCTTATGAACATTCAAATCAATGAGTTACGTAAAGGAGAAAAGGCCAATAACACCTCTAGCAGATACCCTCTCAGGTCAAAGGAGAAAGGAGGAAACTTTGATAGCCAAGATCAGCCCCTCATAGCAGAAAGGCCTACTAAATCTGCAACAACCACTACTAAAGAAAAGAAATCTTAGAATGCTTCGCCAGTAATCAAAGAACCTGTCTCTGAGGTAAGGGAAGCTCCTAAGCCTATTTCCTCCTTTAATTTTGAGCATGAAATTCAAAAGATCATAATTCTCGTCCCCCTCTCAGAACTAGTTAAAAATGAAGAATTCAAAAGGTCCCTCTCCAAACTACTACAATCTGAGTCCCCCTAGCCTTCCTCTGACTCAGTGAACCTTCAAGATGAAAATCCAGCAGTCATCCTAGGTCCCATGGTTGAAGACAAATATCATTCATCCCCTCCCTTCTACACTTCCCTGAACATACATGATAAAGTGTTGCATAATTGCCTCATGGATTCAAGATCTTCCCACAACCTTATGCCCAAAATAGTCATGGAAGAGTTGGGACTGGAAGTGGAAAAGGCTTATCATGATTTGTACTCTTTTGATTCAAGGAGGGTGCAATGTCTTGGAGTCATCAAAGACTTGGTGGTCTCTTTATTTCAGCTACCAATGAAGAGTGTGATCATGGACATTGTGGTAGCTGATGTTCCCCCCAAGTTTGGCATGTTGTTGTCTAGGTATTGGATTAAAAGACTTGGAGGAACATTACAGATGGATCTCACATATTCCACCATTCCAATCTTTGGAGGGGAACACAGGAGGTTGTACAGAGAAGCCCAGCTATCCTATATTGTCAGTGATGAATCAAACCCCACCAATCATCCCATTTTTGCACTTGACACTGATTTGGGGTCTAGTTTGTTGCAGATCACTGAAACTCCTGAAGCCCCTTTACAGATCAAAAAGCATCCCACTTTTAATCAGGAGACACCTCCTCCAACCACCTTTATTTGGAAGATGTTCTTTGACAGAGCTTATTCCAATATAGGTGCTAGCGCTGGAGTGGTTTTCATGTCACCATGTCAAGAGACCATATCCCTGTCATACAAGATGGAATTTGAAAACACCAACAATGTAGCAGAGTATGAAGCTCTTGTTCTAGGTATGAGGGATAAAAAACAAATGGTAATAAGGGAGATGGTAGTTTTCAGAGATGCTGAATTGATAATCCAACAAGTCAGGAATGTTTATCGGGCCAAGCATCCTTAGCTCAGAAGCTATAGAAAAGAGGTATGGGACCTGATTGATAATTTCTTCTCAGCTTTCAACATTTCTTTTGTCCCAAGGGAGGATAATACTTCGACCAATTCCTTAGTTGTCTCAGCTAGTCTATTCAGAACCCCTCTGCCGCCGAAGATCAAATGTGGAGTCGAGATAGGATATAGGCCATCCATCCCGGACAATGTAAAACATTGGAAGGTATTCGAAGATGATCTTGAAATTGAAAAATTTCTTCAATCTGTCGATGAGTTTTCTACATTGCACATTGATCAGGACCCTGATCCTGAAGGTGACCCTCACTCAGAGGTATTCTTAAATAAAATTGTTAATCACCATATTGTTTAGTTTCCCAGCAATCACATTCCAAGGGGACTAGTCCCTTTAGAAAGATTGTTCAATGGGAATGATGTGGCAGTAAAAGGTAAGATTTTAGGAGGAGATGTTGATACATCTGAGTGCAACATTGGCACACAAGAGGAGCCTAATTTCGTCAAGTTTTCAAGAAGTCTAACCCAAGAACAGAGGGCTGAATACACTAAATTACTAAGAGAATTTGTTGATGTGTTTGCATGGACCTATAAAGACCTCAATACATATGACACATCTGTCATTGAACATAAGATCCCATTGAAGGAAGAAGCCAAACCATTTAGGCAAAAGATAAGATAGATAAATCCCATGTTGTTTCCTGTCATGGAAAGAGAGGTGAAGAAGTTATTAGATTCCCAAATGATTGTTCCCTTGAGATACTCCGAATGGGTGGCCAATTTGGTCCTGGTGAGGAAGAAAAGTGGAGAAATCAGACTCTGTGTTGATTTCAGGAACTTGAATAGAATCTCAAAGAAAGACAATTATCCCCTGCCCAACATGGAACACATATTACAGAGGGTAACTGGTGCATCTAGGATATCCATGATCGATGGTTTTTCTGGTTATTACTAGATATTATTCATGCCTGAGGACAGAGAAAAAATGGCTTTCACCACTCCTTGGGGCACATTCATGTATGCCAAAATGCCTTCTGGATTGATGAATACAGGAGAAAAAATTCACCGAGCCGTGGATATAGCCTTCATTGGGGAGAAATATCAGTTTGTTGTGATCTACCTGGATGACATCACAGTCTTCTCTAGGTCTGACAAAGAGCACTGCTGTCACCTGAGAACAATTTTCTTGAAGTGTCAGAGGTTTGGCCTATCCTTAAACCCCAAGAAATCTTTGTTTTCTATGAATGAGGGGAAGTTGTTAGGTCATATAGTATCAATAGAGGGAGTAAGGATTGATCCCAGCAGGGTAGAGGCAATTCAAACCCTATCGCTTCCCAGGTCTAGAAAGGAAGTTCATGCCTTTTTAGGGAAGATTAAATTTCTAAGGAGGTTCATCTCAAATTTTGCTGATATGGTGAAACACATCATAGCCATGCTTAGGAAAGGAAATGAAGTGAAATGGATGGCTGAACCCAGGGAATATTTTATCCAAATAAAGAAGGCATTGACTGAGGCACCTATGTTGATTAGTCTCGATTATTTCAAGGACTTCCTGATTTTTCCTTTTGATTCTTTTGATACAGTAGCATTGGTCTTATTATAAAAAAATGAGGAAGGGTGATAACAACCCATTTCATTCTTTAGCAAGGCATTGAGAGATGCAGAAGTCCAGTACGATATCATGGAGAAGTAGGCCTATTCCTTGGTGAAAGCTCTCAAAGCTTTCAGAGTCTATGTCTTGCACTCAAAATTGACTACATACGTTCCTTCAGCCTCTGTGAAGGACATCCTTATACAACCTGACATAGATGGAAGAAGAGGTAAATGGATTGCCAAGATCCTAGATTTTGATCTGGAGATTAAGCCCACCAAGTTGATAAAGCGGCAGGGTTTAGCCAAGCTACTGACTGAATCCAATTGCAAAGACTTGGGGATTAGCTTCATCAATGCCTATTCAGAAAATCAACAAGCTCAGTCATCCAACAAGAGTTCTCAGGATGACTTATCGCTAGCAGAATGCACTTGGTACAGAGATATTTTGTATTTTCTGCAAGAATTGAAGCCTCCTGATAGAATGGGAAAGAGTAAGGCAAGAGATTTAAAGCTCAAGGTGGTCATATATTGCCTCATTGACTGAGCCTTATACTGGAAAGACTCTCTAGGGGTATTTTTAAGGTGCCTAAATCTGCAAGAAGCCCAGAAAGTTATGCTTGATTTCCATAGTGGCCTTTGTGGGGGGAATCATTTTTGGAAGACCACAGCTCACAAAATCCTCAGGACTGGGTATTACTATCCCAGTTTATTTGTTGATGTCTGCAGAGAAATCATAGCTTGCATCAAATGACAAAAGTTCTCAGGAAAGAAGCAACTCAAATATCTGCCACTAAAGCCTGTAGTAGTTTCGACACCCTTTCAGCAGTGGGGATTGGACTTCATCGGAGAAATTCATCCTCCCTCAAGTGGCCAACACAGATGGATCCTGACTATGACAGACTATTTCACCAAGTGGATGGAAGCTTCCCCCACCAGGAGTACTTCACACAAAGTAATTAAAAACTTCTTGGAGGACATCATAGCCAGATTTGGCTGCCCCAGTAGAATTGTCACCGATAATGCTTCCCTTTTCAAGTCTGAGCCTCTGGTTAAGTTCTGTCAATAGTTTGAGATTTCACTAATTCACTCCACTCCCTATTATCCTCAAGGAAATTGACTGGCAGAGTCTTCCAATAAAATACTGATCAAGCTCACTAAAAAATTATTGGAAGACAATAAAAGGGCCTGGGATTTGAAACTTAAATTTTCTCTATGGGATAATTGAGTGGCGACAAAGAGTTCCCTGAACACCTCACCTTTCTAACTCGTTTATGGGACGAAGGTTGTTTTTCCTACTCAACCCACTCTATCTGTGGAGAAATTCTTTTAGGACCTTGAAGGAGAGCTTAACCATATGGTCAGAAGGATTCATCAAATGGTGGAGGTGCAGCAGATCAGGGAGAAAGTAATGAACAGGGCCTACAATCATCAGCATAAGATCAAGCAAGCCTTTGACAGAAAAATTAGGAAGAAATATTTCAATCTAGGTGATCTGGTGCTCAAGTGGGATGCACCCAGGCAGGATAGAGGCAAACACCATAAGTTTGATGCCCTCTGGATTGGGCCCTTTAAAATCTCTGAAGTTTTCTCAAGCAACACTTATAGGTTGCAGGATTTGGAAGGCGAAGAATTTTTTAATGGCATAGAAAATGGGAATTTCTTTAAAAAAAAAATTTTCTAAGCCGAAGATGGCTCCTCTATTTTTGTAAATATTGTTTTTTGTTTTCGTCTTAATAAATGACTCCATAGCCCAACAACAAGGCACTGGAACTGCAAAAAATTCCTTAGAGCATCACAGGGACGACTCTATCCCCCATGGATCCTAATGTTAGCACCTAAACATGTAAGAAGGGGTATTTTTCCTAAAAGGCTCACCCCATTGATGAAAAGAGGGCAAGCAGTGGCATAAAAACCCACTTATCCTAAGTTGGGGCACAATTGTGCATTTGCATAAGTGGCGAGAAAAACTGGGTGGCCATAATTTGCACGCCCAGATCTGTGGTCAAGCTTGGTTTCTGGACCCCCCTCGCCATTATACCTTTAAGCAGGGGGGGTCCAGAAATGGACACACATATCTCAATGGCTTGTATCGGAGTGCCCGAATCTACAATCAAGGGTAGATTCTGGAAACCCCTTGCCATTCTACCTTTAACAAAGGGGGGGGGGGTCCAGAATTGGTGGCTCTTAGTGGACCCCACATTTTCCCATCTCCAATATCCTCCACCTTCCACCGTGTGTCTTCCATTCAATGCCATCCTAGCTCATCCCTTTCCCCTTTTTTCTCGTTCCCACCTGTCACCTCCTGCCAGGTGTTCTTCCCCTCATCCTCCAACTCATCTTTCCTCTTTCCCTCAGGCCCGTCACCTTGCGGCTTCCCTGTCATTTTCCCATGGAACTTCGCCTCATCATCAGGTGCCACAACCCTCTTCCTCCCATCCACATGGCCCCTCTCCATCTCATCACCCACTCACTTCCTGCCATGTGTCCCTCTTTCTCTCCCAGTCGCCTCCATCTGTATGGTTGTCTCTACTCCATATCCACTTGAGCCTTGCATTCCATGTCACTTCCACCCATCCACTACTTCCAATTTATGTGCCTCAGCCTTTGCACTGGCCTCCACGTCTTATCCATCAGGTTGTTTAGTCAATCTAGGTGGTAGCGTGAGAAGACCTCCACGTCCCAAAAGTGCAGAGTTGATCGGGTCGTTCTCAATCCCAAGGAAGTAGTTATTGAGGTAGTTAGTGGTAGTTAGACATCGTCTCCACCATAAATGGAAAGTCTAGCGACAAATTAAAAGCACGTTGATTCATCTGCAGGACTTTTAGGAGTTTGATTGCATCTATCATAAGTGCACGATCATTTAGAGACTGCATGTGCAGATTGTCAGTGAACATGTAGATGCAATGTTTTTAATACAGTGTCTCAGTTTCGTTGTTGTTGTTTCTCTTTGAGTATATGTAGGAAATTTTTCCATTTTGGTAATCTATTGATGGTAGAGCATAGCTCCCGATTGTAAAGCTTTAATCCAGCCTCTGGTTCTCTGGTTATAGAAGAACATTTGAGACTTCTTGTTTAATGGCAAGCAACTTCTTCTTTCCCCTTTTTCTCTGAATCTAAGATCACGGGCATGAATGATCTAGTCAGGTGTTGCATTGCTATATTATGTAGGTTTGATTTTATCAGTTCTGTAATCTTCTTGGGTTCATTTTGAAGTTGTTCGGCTCTGAGTGGATCTCATAGCCGAGACTTTTCATCTTTTGTGAAGGATGCTGGAAGACCTGACGTCCAGAGCAGACTTTATTTCCCCTCTCTCTCACCACTATCATTATTACTGGCTTAAGTTATGTCAAGAGCTCATGTGTCACTGCTGTTCCAGCCTAGGTTTCTAAGTTAGAATGATATTGTTCTGAGTTTACTTCAATCTGATCACCCCTTTATAAACAAACGTGACATAAATTGATGGGCGTTGGGCTCTGTTCCTACTACAATCCAGGAGTGACTTCTGTCGCCAACACACACTTTATGGCATTACTTTTGAAAAGTATACATGAATGAAATTTATGGTTTATATCCCTTCAGTTGGGTTACCAAATGGAAATATATTTATCTCTCATGGAATTGTTGATGACCTATAGATACTAATATTTGGGGTCTTATATTTGGATTCAGAACATTGGTAGGGGTGGAAATTGTATAAGAAATATTATGGAGGCTACATTGCTTGGACCTAGTTTGTGAATGTCCTTTATGATGATTTTGGATGTAACATTCAATATTTGGGGTGAATGGAAAAATTATGGAAAATAGGAACAATTATTGACTATATTATTTCCTTTGAGTAATTGGAAATCAACATGGAAGTATTATCTAATTCCTTTCTTAAATAATGTTTCATAATTGGTTTTAGAGAGGAAATTAGAGCACACATCATTATGTAGTACCAAAAAACATGTTTCAAATATCATGAAAGAGATAAAGAAGTTGATATGTTGATAAACACCTAAAAAAAGAGAACCCTTGTGTAAAATACCACCAAACCCTATGTTATAGTCCAAAAATACCACATCTATGCACCCAACACATTGGGCCATCCATTTGCATACTTTGCCAAAAATACTGCTAAGGATTCCTTCTAAAAACCCATTTTTTGGATAGTGTATGCGCCCTACTGCACTAATAGTCTACGTACACATGTGTGTTTCATGCTACTTATCCCATGTACACATGCTTGTTGCATAATAGCTATCCCGCATTTACCTCCAAAAGTTGCAAAAAATATAAAATTACATATATTTCAGTGGAGTTTATGGGCTATGGAGGGTTTCCTAACAATTTTACCCCTTGTAGCCCATTGCCAAATTGAATAACCATATTTTTCTCATATAAAAATAGGTCTTGGGGAGTCATTTATACATATGAACAAGAGAATAAGAAAACTATGCCAAAATCCTTTCCCTCTCATTGCCCAATATTTGCATCTTGCTCTGAGTTTTAGCCTCAACTTTCTCCTCCATCCATTCTCCCTATACAACCCTTCCTTCTTCCCTTGATGCTATGCTGGTTGTGAAAATTTTATGTGGAATTGATGCACTTCGAGCCATGATATAGGAGCCTGGAATTTGTTCATAGAGCGGTGTTCACAAGCAAAGGTTGTAACCTTTTATCTTAAATTTGAATAAAAAATATTATCTTTGTCCCAAAACCCTAGCTGTACATGTTCTTGTTAATTTGAGAATTTACATCTATATTTAGGATTTTAAGTGATTACTAGAGATTGTATATGTTGTTGCATTGTATTATTAAGCCCTTGCAGGTAATATTTTGGAGGATAATTGTGATCTAGGAGGCAACAACAAGCAAAAGAGGTCTACATCAACCTTACGGATTTAAGGTGCACTCATTAACCGTTTCTTGTCTCTTTCTCTTATCACTTAGTCTAGATGATTTTGGGGTAGATTAGAGATAAGTTAGTATTTTAAGGGATTTGTTTCTCTACCTATTCCTTAGACCTAGTTTAGGGGGGATTTTCCCATATCAAAATTGGTGACTCCATTGGGGAGTCTCTCTAGGGTCTTAGTGGGAGATTTTGATTTGATTTGATTTTTTAGTTTCTTTTTTAGTTTTCTGAGTTTTCTCAGTTAGTTTGGGTCTTTGGCCACCTTCCAGGTGCCTGCTAGCCTTCCTTTCCCAATTTTCTATCCAAACCTTTTCTTTTTTGAAAATTTTCAGAGGTGTATGTTCCATTTCCTTTGTATAGCACACGTAGATACACATTCTACATAGTAGACAACTCGTGTACATATGCAGGTTGCTTGTGCACAACACATGTCTTTGTGTTTTGGAAGGGTTTTTAAAAAGAATTTTTCTTTCCTAACAAGAATATATTTGCTTCTCAGGCCTTCCTAAACTCTCCAGGGTCTCTTTTGTTCATGTTTGTTATTGTTTTTTTTTCTTTTTAATGTTTAGGGTGAAATTATAAGTGTTAGATCCTCCTTTGGATTCCAATGAATCCTTGCATTCAATAAGTGGCTTAGGGTCTTTGTTTGTCTTCATTTTATTTTCTATTTACATTTTTGGTGCTTTGGAAAATGAAAAAATATCAGTTACTTGTGATTTTATTTTCTAAGCATTCAAAAAAATAAATTGTATTTGCATTTAATTATGTATTTTTCTTTGATAGTTGTAGCATAGGTTGTTTATTGCAAAAGAAAAGAGTTCCATTTCCAAAATTCCTTCTATGCTATTTCCTTGAAAGTTTAGTATTTTTCATTTTCATTATGAAACAAAAAACGCATTCTAGGAAACATTTTGCATTTTAGGATATTGGACTATATTTCAAAAAGTTTGCACTTAAAAATATTAAAAGCCATTTTTCAGTTGTAGAACATAGTTTTCTTTCTGTACAAATGTTCTAAATATTTTATTTCCTCTCTTTCGTCTCTTGAAAACACCATAAGTTGCATGTATGTACCCTTTTGAGTAAATAAATCCACTTAAAATCAACGATTAACACTAAAATCAACTAGAATTTTGTTTTTAGGGTTCACCAAGTAGTCTAGGATTTAGGGCCTTGATAAATAGGTGTGGAGAGGAAAACTCTTCAAGGCCGCTTAAACAAACATAAGGGTTTGTGATAGGGAGTGTCAAAGTCCATTTTCATAAGAGTCATCCGAGATCCCCCTCTAACACAGGGGATAAACACGAGGTCATGTGAGAAAAGGTAGAAGAGATAACCCCTCCAAAGCCAGACCGCACATAGTGGGGATCATATATTGAGGGTTATTCTTGGGATTTTCACTAATCAAATTTGACTACACAACCTCATGTAACTTGAATATGTTTGATATCCTCAGTTGTCTTTTGGACCATTTTCCTTCAGTACCCTTGAATAGATTCATTCTTTTTTATCATGCTCATTATGATAATCTCGAATGTCGACTATACCCGCCTGGTGACTAACTGTGAGATGGAAAACTAGTTGCCTATTTTTAGGGACTTACATAGGTGAATTCAGGGGTATACCACGGTACCTCGGGCATACTTATGATTTTACTTTGTAGAGTATACTTGAAATGTGTTTCCATTTTTGAGTTACACTTACACTGGTGAGTTTCTCTAGTGTTGATCGACATAATTATTCTTCCTGCCAGTCATTTTTTTTCTTGATTTTTCCTTGGGAAATTTTTAGTTTGTGCTCTATGTTTCACACTGGATTAAGCTTAGATTTTCGGTTGATCTTTTGAAAAGGTAAAAGATAAATAGCTCTATCATTCGCGTAAGCTTCAAGGCCTACCGCTGGTTACATTGGAGCCACCTCTACCACTGCTGAGGCACATTCTAGATCAAGAGGGTTCATTTGAAGCAATCGATCCACAACAAATTATACCCGAGTCGTATCTTAGAGAATAATTTCCTACACTAGAAGAGTCCACCATTTCTAACCTCGAAGTTGAATAATTTAGGCCCACAAGCCCTCTGATCATTTATTAGTGCCACTTCTTATTCAGATAGTCCCTCCTGAGGTGACTTCACCTGGACAACATTTTCTTATATGAGCGACGATGGAAGCAACTAGTGCTACCTCTTCTGGGATTCCTCATACTCCCATATCAACTGCCACAGGAGGGGGTATCGTGCCTCCTTCCCCACCTCCACCTATCAGGACTAAGACTATCCATACACCCACATTTTCTAGTTGTGGCATACACCCCTCAAAGATTATGACCACAGTTCCCTCTATTTAGAATGTGTCTGGTGCTCCCTTTTTGCATGGTATGTCGGGTTTCAACTCTAGTTCGACCTTAACCTACACTACTATACAAATTGTTGGTCTTAGGGAAGGGAGTTCTAATTCTCCCTTACAAGAATCTTTTGTGAGCATCGTTTCCCCGTTTAATGATATCCATTATGGTGGGAGTCATATCCCTCCTCCATCCCCTTCCCTCGGAGGTGCTTTCTAGCAACCCATCGGGCTTAACACCATCTCTATATTGTTCAGTGGGGGGAGTCATGGCCCTCAATCCTATATGACTCTGGTAGGGTCTATGTTTTTTTCTTTGTTTGATGTGTTTGAAAGTAATGCTTTCTCATCGTCTTCTTTCTCATCGAGGGGCAACCTTGTCTTTGGTCAACCAAACTCTATGCAAGGATTTTTTTCCTTTGAAGGGAGCGATGACATGAGTTTACTCCTCATAAGGTATTGGAAATACATGGAAGGTATGTTTCCTTTACAAGGGATAGTGATCGGGGGCATCCCCTCCCAGACTCAGTGGAATCCTGGGTAGGGTTCAGTACCTATGCAAGAGGGTCGACTAGGGGAATCCCAAACCAAGGTCCTTGGAATACCATGTAGGGAGAAATCCCTACATAGGGTATGTCATCCAACTACGAGAATATGTCGATGACGCATAATCAAGTGAAAAATTATTTTACCAGTCGGGACTCCTTGGTTTCTATGAAAACCCTAGACAACATGAAACATTTTCTTGGAAGCCTAGTGAGAACCAAAATCCAGGCCCTAATTTTCCTTTGAATCCACCACAACATAGAATACCTTTCCTGGAAACTCTGCATTTGATAGAATTGTCGAGGTTGTTGAACAATCTGATCTATCATGATTCGTGTTGCCCCCCCATTCCAACCAAGTTTCCCTCAGACATCCCTAATTTTGAAGGAAATCCCGACGAAGATCTAGGAGATCATGTTACGACATTTCATTTATGGTGTTCATTCAACTCGTTAAAGGGTGACTTTTTTCAGTTGAGTTTGTTTCAATGCACTCGTATAGAGGGTGCCATGAAATGTTATATCAAGATCAATAGCTTGAAGTACACTTACTTTAATTACCTAACTATGGTTTTCTTAAACCATTTCTAGTTACCAGTAAGATACGATGAAAACACCGAGTTGCTGGCCAAGTTCAAGCAAAAAAAATTTGTCCATATCTTGGATCACATCTAAGAATGGCATCGATGAAATATATTGATCAAAGTTAAGGTCCCTCCTGCATTTTTTCTTGAGTGGTTCGTAAATTCCTTGGTGCCTTGTGTATCCAAAGACATCACGACATTCGATTTTTTTTTCTAAGAAGAGGCTATCATGAGAGCCCAACAACTGGAGTTGATTTGCTCTCAATCTAGTATGTTGTATGAGATCCTTTCGAAAGCACCACGGTCAAGTTTCGACAAGACCAAATAAAATTCTAGGCCTCGTGTCGATGGCATAGTAGGCTTAGCACAATGTAATCCCGCAGATCAGTTGACTAACCAGTTACAACAATGATTGATTCAACAGATTGTGGCCAGCCAAATTCCTATTTTGGCTTCCCCCTTAATCCAAACGTTGGATGTACATAATGTGTAATCGACTAATCCCAAGGATAACCAAAAATACAAGGGAAAGAGAAAATATAAAAACAAGAAGGGTAAAGGGGATAATAAGGCTAGGAATAATGTTGGCGAGGGAAAAAATAAAAAGAGGAAGGTGAAGTTTTCATATAAACTTTGCATGGATGATCAATTGACTCACCAATTCCCTCATCTTGAGGTAGTACAAAAGCTACTTGTACAACATAAACTTCTTGTGTTAACCAACCCTTTTCTACAAGGGAAAAGTATGGCTCAATCTTCCTCATCCATGAATGCACCTCGGGAAAATGAGGTAGCCCTCGCGTCTAATGCTAATAGTAAAGCCAAAAACATTTATATGATGAGATGGTATGCTAATATTCAGACCAGGGCTCATAATTACAAAATTCCAAAATCTATTGAGAAGGGAAAAGAAGCCTCCAACCCACCACTTCCTCTTCAAATTGAGAATATTGTGGGAGAAACTATGACTCACATCCCTAAGGGTACATTTAAGAAGGATTCTCACAAACCGAATGCAAGGGATCCTCATAATTACTCCATTGTGGAGGATCTGGAAAAAACACCTTGTGAAATGTATGCTTTGGAAGTCCTCCAAATTTTCCCCTCACAAAGGAAAGCATTGTTGTCCTCCTTGGGAGCAATTGAGAGTACTAACTCGGGAATGACTATTTTTTACCCTACATATTATAAACCTCATCTTACTCACCACATCACTTTTCATATAGTATTTGTGTATGCCAATAAATCGTTGACATAATTTTTTTTTCATAGAATGGTTGATGAGGGTGTTGTTGAGCCTTCTTTTTTTCACCTTAAATTGCCTTATCTTTCCCATATCCTGACCATTTTTTTCTAATACATATGCACTCTCTACTTTTTTTTCAAATCAGACATGTCCTTTAGAAATTATTGTGTACATATGAGGTAACTGATGTTTAAAAATGATTTATGATGATTTATTAATGATTAGGATTGAATATTTGATGTTTAGAACTCTGTAATTACTTTGGATGATTCAAGAAGACTTCATGATAACAACTCCTATTTTTGTGCTGGTTTAGTACCTGTTGATGAGTTCATTCAGTACTTGTTGTTGAGTTTGTTTCGTATCCTTTCTCTCGTTTGGTACCGACTTGTATGATTGTGTTCATCTGGTAATGAGTTATGTAGTTGTGTGTTCCCGATACCCGTTATAAATTTCTATGCTTGTTTGTTTGCACGAGATTGTTCTTGATGGGTCCAAGAAATTTGTCAGTTCGAACATTCTCTGTTCATTGGAGACCACAATACATTTCATCACTCATGGACTTCATGTCATGAGGATGAAAATAATTCCCTTAAAAATCTATTTATCATCCAATTGTAATATGTATGCAAGTATTTGATGTTATATTCAAACTTTGATTATAACAGTTGTCTCTCTTTAAAGAGATATCCTTGTAGATGATAGACATCGAGAAATAGAATCAAGCACTGTTATGATGCAAGATTGGTTCTTGAAGAACTGTGGATTGTACCTCCATTTTCTGAAGTAATGATATAATTTTAAGTTCATGGATTCTATGTGTGTTTAAATCTTCTCTCCTATAAGTTTCTCTTAAGAGCTACCTTGTTGGTACAACAAGGGCCCATCGACCCAATCAAGGCTAGTCTCTTTATATTTAGTTGTGAATATGAATCTGGTTTTATGTGTGTGTGGACACAATAATTTTATGTTTGGGTACAACATCTAATTTCATCCCTGTCATGTATTTCATCCTTGTCATGTTTCAATGATACATTTAATAGAAGGTCACATGGATCTATGGTAATTTTGAGTAAGTGATAATTGTGTGTGTAATGTGAGATCTTTGAGTGTAACAATTTTTAAGAAATGATTTGTCATCTTTGTGTGAGTATATGAGACCAATCATTTGATTTAAATTCTTTAGTGTTTGTTTTCATTCTACAAATCTAAGGACAAGTTGGATCTCCATATTTCACCATACATGAGCATGTAATGGAGAATTCCACTACAATTATCTTTCTCTTATAGAATTGATTAGACTACGCCTTGCAAACATAGGCACAATCAATACCTCCATCTCTCACCCTACATGCACTTATAATGGAGTGTTTTACCCTACTTGGTATTTATTTTAAGGTTGATCAAGTTTCCTTTTAAAAGTATGCATAGTGTTAATTGTTGTTAGTGTAGTTGCTCCAGGAGATAGAATCACAGTTCATCTTTACCTTTCATGAGCCAACAATGAATAGATCCATCACCTAAGAAAGAACTCGGTATTATATGATTGTTAATAAGTTTTTCTTTCTAAATTTTGAACTGTGTGGAGAGTGTTATTTGAAAAGTGTGAAAACATAGTATTTGGTTTTGAAAGTGTTTTCTTACATAGACTATACTCAACAAACGTAGGAAATTATTTGTTATCATCACATACAGTGCATCAACTCTATTTATTATGAAACCAAATTGACATATTAAATGATTGCAGTATATTGAACATATAATTGCACCAACATTTTGGCACCATTGTTGGGGAGTTGTAAATAGTAATAGGTAGTGTTTGCATTAAATTTATTTTATGGTTTTGGAGTGGTTTTAAGGATGACCTGAGGGCGGGGAGAAGACGGTAAGACATGAGGAAACAACCCACACATCCACTTTAGTGGGGTTGTTCCAATTCAAGTTGTTCTCTTACCTTCATTACTTAGATTTTCTGTTGAAATAGTCTTTAGATCTTCTTTTTATGCATAGACATAGAGATAGAAAAGGTAGATTTACTGCATCCAAAATTGTATAAAATTCAAGAAAACCCCCCAAATTTACAGAAAAATCAAGAAACCCACCCCCATACTATCTCAACTGATGTTTGTGTAGGAAAAATTCATAGAGGAGAGAGTTCAAAGGAACTAATTGACGCTACATATGAAGTTCCTAAATCTGAAGCTACTGTTCAGATCGAAAACATATTACAACAAGCAGGAAGGGCATAACTGGCAACCCAATCAGAAGGGAGAGCTGAAAAAGAGACAAAGGTAGTGGTAGAAGAGGTGGAATTTTCCATTGGAGAAACACAGAAAGTATTGGAACAATTGTATATCCTAACCAACCCAGTGGTTGAACCATCACTTAGTGGGGAAACATCATCTATAGCCTATAATGTGCTATTTGGAGATATGGAAGATGAGGAGGGAAATGCAAACAATGAAACAAAGACATTTGGATTCATAATATTAGACATCACCAAATATTTTTCTATGAACAATATCCCATTGTCATCACTACCTCACTTCCATGGTATGTCAACATAAGATCCTATTTCATTTATGTTTGAATTTTATATACTATGTATGAGTTATAATTACACTGATAATGCACAAAAACTAAAACTCTTTCCATCCACACTTAAAGACTCAACATTAAGGTGGTTTATGAGAATAGGAGAGTACACTATATTACCTTGGGATGGTATGAAGGACAGCTTCCTCCATAAATATTAGGATTATTGCAAACCTAGAGATGTTAGGAATGATATATTTAAAATGCAGTAGTCTGAGGAGGAAAGTTTGGAATATTAACTAGAAAGATTCCTATATAACTATTAAAAGACAAAACAATTTTCCTTAGACCCAACCACAGTTAGGACCATCTTCCTAAAGGGTATAATGGATGAATTTATTGAGGTAATAAACCTCATGAGTTCTAGAGAGGTATATTAGAAACCATTTGTAGACATTGCATAGTACTATAAAAGGTACTCTCACAGCCAAGCCAAAACAGGAAGAAGTGTAAGGGATCCTATAGGAAGAACTACCAAACCTGCTCCAGAAGGTGTTACAAGGATCAAATTAGGGAATCTACTAGAAAAATTCAAAACATACATCGTAAACACAATCAACACCCAGTTAGACACCATGAACATAAAAACAAAACAACAAGAATAAAATGCTACTTTAGCAATTTTCTATCCTCGATGTAGGAAGAGACATCCTGAAAAAGAATGTCCTATTAATGTCATTGAAATTTGTGGGATTTGTACAAAATATAATCCTACCAATGAGTTCCCTTCCTTACTTGGACTAAAATCCATTTTTAAGGGAGGGGGACAACCTCAGGAAACATCATATCCCCCTAAGAGAGCATGGATACAACAAAATCCTAATATGTTTTACGATCGTACCACACAATACTCACAACAACAATGGATTCCTCCAATGCCTTACTATCAATGGACACATCAGGAACCACAATTCCAACCTTGGAAATAAGGATGGAGGGGCCTTGCATATGGGAATGTTTCTTTTTAAACACCAACGTTTCCTACTTACCCACAATATACTTCAAATATCTCTCAGCTGTTACCAGGGTTTAATCCACCTTCTTTACCTCCACCTTCCTAATTTCATAACAAATCACCTTGCCTTTGAACTAGAATTAGTAGCAACAAATACAAGTTTCACCTAATACAAACCTCCCTTGACCTATCCCTATTACTATGAAACCCATCCCTAATACGAACAATAAACCTACTCAACCTGTACAAAATATTGAAGTACATACTTTGCTAACTTGTGTAATAACTCCTACTTCACTAAATGAAATTCAACTGAGATCTGGGAAGGTCTTGAATAAACCAAATTCTATAGTGGTTATTTGAGAAGAAGAAAAAATAGATGACCAACCCAATGAAGAAGATTACATCCCTGTACAAGAGGAAATTCCTCCTCACACTCCTCAACCATCAGAAATACCTCAGGAAACTAATCCTCCACCCTATCCAAAAAGGTTACTTGTGAAAAATCCTGAGGTACCTCGAGGACATGAATTAGAATTTGAACTAAGGAATATATGTGTAAATGTTACCCTACTCAAAGACATCAAAGATATTCCTATCTATTCTAATGTTATAAGGGATCTTTGCATCAAAAAACATGGAAGGAAAGAGGAAGGAACCTCTTGTTATACATGTGGTTGGACAAATATCAAAATTTATATATGAAATTCCATCCAAATATAATGATCCATGAAGCCCAGTGGTGACTGTAGAAATTAATGGTATTTCTTTGTCAAATACACTTATTTATATAGGACCAACAATAAATGTTATGATTGGTGACACTATGTGTACACTGAAACTAAATCATTTAAGGCCAACACAGACCTTGTTGGAATTAGCAGACAAATCAGTTATCAACCCAAAAAGAATCCTAGATGATGTAACAATTACCTTATCTTCATGGGAGTATCTTGTGGACTTCTTGGTAATTCATTCAAAATCCTCCAAACCTAGACATCAAGTTGTGCTTGGTCGACCTTGGTTGGCCATTGCTGATGTATTTATTAATTGTCGGTCTCGGGAGACGACAATTTCTAATGGGACCCATAGTCAAAAACTTGTTCTCTTTCCTCCTTGTTGGAATACTGAGAGGGGGGTGAATCAATATTACCCCTTTTCAACAATTAGTAGTTACCTTTGTGTTTTTTTAATTACCACAATAGATCAACAATAGACTTGTTTGTAAAATCAATTATATAAACAAAAGTAATAAAAATTACAAGGCTTATATGAAGAATAGTGAAGGACACTAATCCTTTTTAGAGCACCAACTCTAGGAGATACAAATCCCCTTATTCAGGGCACCAACCCTAGGAATCACAAAATCCCTTCTTTCTTTAGGGCCCCAACCCTAGGAAGCACCAACTCCCTTATTTCTTTAGGGAACGAACCCTAGGAAGTACCAACTCCCTTAACTTGCACTTAAAGGATATGAATCTTTCCGTGATCCTCCCTTCCACCCTCACTTCATAAGAACCATCAATTATTCTTCTTGGAATCTTTTATTGTTTTGATCTTCTGATTTGGAATTCAGAGAAAATTTATTCTCACCATTCTTCCTCATTTATATACTCTTTCAACTGGTGTGAGCTATGAATCATTTGTTGGAGTTACTTCACACACACCTAGGATTTATTTTTCCTAAGGTTTTTATTTGTTTATTAGTCATAATTAGTCATTATCCAGTCTCCTATATTTTAGGAGAGAATATTCCACTTGGAGAATATTCTCTTTCAGTTCACACTTCAGTTTGACTAGTTGAGTTGAGTTTAGATGTTGCATTGGGATCATCACCATGCAACATTGGGATCATCACCATGATAATTCGACCTTGCCTTGGTATCAACACCAGAGTGGCACATTAGCCTTGATTCCCTCAGTTAACTCCTCACTACTCTCTGTTCAGTCAGTTAACTGAAGATTAGTTAACTAGTTAACTAAAGATTAGTTAACTAGTTAACTCAACTAGGTGGCAGTTCACTCTCGTAACTACCTAAGAGACTAGAATAGGTGGAAGTTCACTCCTATAACTGCTAGTGTGTGTCTAGATCACTCTAGAACAACACTATGGTGACTTGGTTCACCTCAAGTCGAAGTCATTGAGTTATACAAAGTATATCATGTGTGAATTATTCATTATTCACAATGTTTAATGAGAATTCTTCCATTCTTTTCTCTCCTTCTTCTTATTTTTCCAATTCTCTCTGTAAACATGTGTATCATTGTTTATATAGATATATTCTATGTAGTTTCAACACATTTACATGGTATCAGAGACGATGGACTGCTAAGCAAAATCTACACCAAAATTTTTTGCAGGTACAAAAGATTGAAGACAACGGAAAGATGGAATTCTAAAAAGAATTCATTCTTACACCTTACAAATATTTTGCATGGAAGGATAAAATAGCCATACAGCTCTGATCTAGAGGTTTGTATAGTTTAACCATGAATATATATATATATATAAAACTGACATCAGCCATAGAAAAATCCAAGTACTTAAATCGCATGGATGAGGCACTCAGAACAATTTGCAGTCTTATTTCTCTCGATCTCCTTTTTCATATATCTTCCTGTAATACTCCCAATGAATCCTAGACCATATTGGAAGGGATATTTGGCAAATAGGATGAGATGAGGGGACATATGCTGGAGGTGGAGCTGCTCACATTGGATCCAAAAAGATTCGAGAATATCCAAGATTTCTTTGCAAAATTCAAGGATTTACTGTCACAACTCAAAGCTTACGGGGTTGATAAATCGAAGGAGGAGAAAAAAATGGTTCTCACCATTATCTCCAATATTGGTCTCTAATTCTCTATATTTGTATCTACATTCCATACTATCATATTCGCCTCTGGAGCCACCTGGAAGATGCCTTCTCTTGAGGACTTTATCGAATCCCTGACACAAAAGAAAACCAAGCTCATCAACATGGGCACAATCAAAGGCCCAAGGGTGCATGAACTCACTGTGTAGGATGGCAGCCACAAATATCAGAAATATAAAGATAAATATAAGTGGAAATATCATGCACATATGAAGAAGGAAGGGTACACAAAACCCTTCACCGATGCCTCCAGATCCAAAGGAGAAAATGGAAAAAAAGGAGAGAAATGCACATACTTTCACAAAGGATTCCATTCAGAATCTGCGTGCATGAAAAAAAAAATAGATATGATGTCTCAAATACTTCAGAAAAACAACCTTGGATATCACATCCCTGAGGGTGCAAAGAAGAAGAAGCCAGAAGATTTGAATTCCAAGAAAGGCAATTCTAGCCATGCCTTGATTGCCATTAACTCCTCTCCCAATGCTTGGATCATAGACTCAGAGGCATCACATAACATGGTTGCCTCATAAACAATATATTCTTCATTGGATGTATGCAAAGTTCCTCCTATTATGATGGGGGACAACTCTTTTTTCAAAGTCACTGACAAAGGAAGGATTGAACTCACCAACATAAGCTTCGAGAATGTGCTGCGTGTTCCCAAGCTTTCTATCAACCTTCTCTTTGTGTATCAGATGACAAATTCCGACACCAGAAAGAAATTCATCTTCACACCAAATTTCATGGACATATATGACATGCAAACTAACTCTAGGGTTTATACCGGTGAGGTAAATCATCAATCTAGATTGTATACATTTTCTAAATTCGTTGAACCCGATTCTTCTTTACTGCTTACTCATGCTGATGAAAGTAGTAGGATATGGCACGAAAGTTTTGGAGATTTGAATTTCAAATACATGCAATATCTTAGCAAGAAAAAATTAGTTGATGGTCTACTAGACATCCATTTCTCCAAGGGAGTATGTGAGGGATATGTTCTCAGAAAACACCCTCAAGAGAAATTCGATAAGGGAAAGTCTCAACGAGCTTCCACACCTTTAGATCTGATCCACAGTGACCTCATGGGTCCTTTTCTTCATCCATTGATAAAAAAAGCAAGGTTTGTTCTCATTTTTTTTGATGATTTCTCATGTTTTCCCTGGGTCTACTTTCTCAGGCAAAAATTTGAGGTCTTTCAACACCTCAAAGATTTCAAAGATTTGGTTGAGACACTGTCCGGAAAGAAGATAAAAGTCCTCCGAACCGATAATGGGGGAGAGTATGTGAATCATGAGATTCATAATCTTTTCCATGAGGCAGGGATTTAGTTGTAGCATATAGTTCCCTACACTCCACGGCAAAACAGAGTTGTTGAGCGGAAAAACAGATCTCTAAAGGATATGGCATCTTGCATGTTGCATGCAAAGTCACTACCACATAGACTATGGGTCGAAGCACTTAGTTGTGCAACATACATCCAAAACAAATCTCCCCATAGATATGTCAAGGGTAAGACCCCCTATGAGGCTTGGAGCGGCCTCAAACTGGAAGTGACCCACTTTCGCATTTTTGGTTCACATGCATCGGCCCATATTCCCTCTAAAAAGAGGAAGGAACTTGATCCATAGAGCAATGAGTTCATTTTTGTTGGATACCCCGACTGTGTGAAGGGATATCAACTTATTGATCTTTCCTCAGACCATCTCATCATTGAGCATAGTGTCTAATTCGACAAAAGTGTCTCGCATGTACCTCAGCAGCTGTATGCAAACACCTTCACTCTTCCACCTACTCGAGATGATGATCATGCACATGCTGAATCTTCTTTAGATGAGGGTTTTGATTCAAAGGAATCATAGGATTCAGATTTAGATTCAGATTCAGAGTCAGTACAGTCACATGTAGAGTCAGAGCATCCAGATGTGGTCGTAGAGCCAGAGTAGAGGCCCAAGTGGGAACAAACTACTCTTCAGGATGCAGGGGATCTCATAGGTGATCCAGACGATACTAGGAGGTCTCGATCTGATTTCAAGGAGCCTCCTATTGCACTCACTACCACTGAACCATTTCCTTCCAAGCATATTTTCTTGGTTTAGTCTTCAGATCCACAATCTTATGGCAAGGTTGTTGGAAATCCCTTTTGGGAATCTGCCATGCAGAAGGAGTACAACTCCCTCCTCGAGAACTAGACTTGGGATCTAGTTCCCATTCCTTCTTAGAGAAAAATTGAAAGATGTAGATGGGTCTACAGGACCAAGAGTGTAGTGGATGGATAAATCAACAGATACAAATCCAGGCTTGTTTCCAAAGGATTACAGTAGGTTCATGGTATTGACTATGATGAGACCTTCACTCCAGTAGTGAAGATGGATTCCATACGATTGGAACTTTCCATTTCAGTAGCCAAGGGATGGGAAGTCCATCAGATGGACATGAAGAATGCATTTCTTCATGGTGAAATCTCTGAGGAGATCTACATGGAGCAGCCCCAAGGATTTATGTGGGACTCATCTTTGGTCTGTCGACTAAATAAGTCACTTTATGGCCTCAAACAGGCTCTGAGGGCATGGTATGCCAATATGGACTCCTACCTATTGTCACAAAACTTTGTATGTTGTAAATCAGACCTAAATGTATACATGCTTAGGATGGTTGATTCACTTCTACTTTTAGTTCTGTATGTCGATGATTTGTTGATCACTGGTTGCTCAACTTCAGTGATTGCTGTAGTCAAGAGGATTCTTCATGATAGGTTTTTGATGACGAGCATGGGTCCGCTACACTTCTTCCTTGGACTTGAGATCAGTCAGGATGCATCAAGCATTAAATTGTCTCAAGCCAAGTATGCACAAGATCTCCTTGAGAGATTTCACATGAAATACTATAAGTCTTCTTCGACTCCCTTCCTATCAGGAGTCAAACTTGAGGATGGCAGGGAGACTCCACTGGTTGATAGCACACTGTATAGACAGCTAGTGGGAAGCTTGTTGTATCTCACACACTCTAGACCATACCTCTCATATGCAGTTGGTGCAGTTTCCAGGTTCATGCAGGAGCCGCATGAGCTACATTGGAAAGATGCAAAGCGTATCCTTCGATACGCACAGGGCACCATCACCTTTGGGATTCATTATGCAGTAGACTCTACATTAGATATCATTATTTTTACTAATTCTGACTAGGCTGGTGATAACATTGATCACAAGTCCACATTTGGTTACTCACTCAATCTTGGTTCTAGGTCTATCTATTGGTCGAGAAAGAAGCAAGATGTCATTGCTCTATCTTCAGCCGAGGTAGAGTACATAGGGGTAACCATTCAGGATATGTGGCTACAACATTTTCTCACTGAGTTGGGCATTTAGTTTCATTGGCCGATCGTCATCTGGTGTGACAACCAGAGCACTCTGAAGTTCTACAGAGATCCAATTCAGAGGTAGCGGACAAAGCACATCGAGATACACATGCACTACATACGAGACTTAGTACACGAGGGGATCATCGACTTATAGTTCTGTCCTTCAGCAGAATAGATGACATACATTTTTACTAAGACCTTCACTGAGCAAAAATTCCATTCTCTGTGAGGTCGTCTTGGAGTGAAGGACACAGTTTCCTAGCAACTGTAGTTCTTCTTTTTACATACATTGTACCTTGAGGGGGGGGTTTCCCATGATTTTTTTTATATTTCCTCACATTATTTTCAGTGTATCTTTTGTACTCGGGTACCTAACATGGCCTCGTTTCCTAGACCCAATCTTTATTTTCACCATAGTGATGTTCCGGGGGGGTGTTGGAGTTACTTCACAAACACCTAGAATTTATTTTTCCTAAGTTTTTTATTTGTTTATTAGTCATAATTAATCATTATCCAGTCTCCTATATTTTATGAGAGAATACTCCACTTGGAGAATATTCTCTTTCAGTTCACACTTCAATTTGACTAGTTGATTTGAGTTTAGATGTTGCATTGGGATCATCACCATGCAACATTGGGATCATCACCATGCTAATTAGAACTTACCTTGGTATCATCACTAGAGTGGTTCATTAGCCTTGATTCCCTTAGTTAACTCCTCGCTACTCTTTGTTCAGTCAGTTAACTGAAGGCTAGTTGACTAGTTAACTCAACTAGGTGGCAGTTCACTCCTATAACTTCCTGAGAGACTAGAATAGGTGGCCGTTCACTCTCATAACTGTTGGTGTGTGTTCAGATCACTCTAGACCACCACTATGGTGACTTGTCTCACCTCAATTCGAACTCATTGAGTTACACTGAGTATATCATGTGTAAATTATTCATTATTCACAACGTTTAATGAGAATTCTTCCATTCTTTTCTCTCCTTCTTCTTCTTTTTCCAATTCTCTCTGCAAATGTGTGTATCATTATTTAGCTAGATCTATTCTGTGTAGGTTCAACACATTTACATCATTGTGTCCCTTAGTTTTGACCATCACACCTCTTCATTAACAATAATCTTATTTGTTTTTATTTATTCAAATATTATCGAGAAACGTTTTCAATTTAATGAAGATGATTTTCATTAATTGATCACATGTATGGATCGATTTAATTTAACTTAATTTCATGTCTCTGCAAATATTGTAGAAATAAAATTATGTAGAGGTGATTCCTTCAAACCATTTACATGTCACCATCTATGAAAAACCATATCCATATTGTCTAAGTAATGTTCCCAATGCCTTATGGCTTATTTTTACATAACCCATGACCAGGAGTTGGAACGCATTTCTCCGGATTTCGGAGTTAGACAAATTTTCTATGACAATCATCTAATATTCCCAAGTTTTCAGTTTCTTGAAATGGTTACCTCTCACAAGGGTTGAGCCGATGGCTGGCATGATTCCCAGAACCAAATAAATGGTCTGGACCCAATCCTTACTCATTCTTTTACTGCTTAATCTAGAGGTTATGACTTACTCATTGGTTGATATGGATGACCATTATTCACTTTGGAACTTTGGTGTTTGATGATTTTTGGTGTCGACGCCCTCCCTCTCAACCCACAGGTCGGAAGGTCCACGTCAACACACTGGATCTTTTCTTCTTCCACGGCCCGAAGAACTCTAAATGGTCCTTTTATTTCCCTATTAGGAAATCTGCACCCACAACAGTCTTCATGAGATCCCCTCTTTACAAATTGGGGGATCGGAACTCATGACTTCACGAATCCAATGATCGGGCGTAAGCCTCTCGAATCCATGAAACCCGACAACCAGTCAATGTTGAATTTCTCCTATCAGGGTTTTCTCTATCGCGATTTCGGCACTCGCAGTGTCGAACCACTCGTATCCCCGACTCTCGATTCCTGATATACCTAAACTCCAATGCATGCATGAATTCTGAATTTTCAATGCTTCAACTCATCGGAATTTCAGAGTTCGTGATATCACGAATCCTAATGCATATATTTTGGGATTTCTCACTACGAAACCCTGATAAGGCGTGCCACCTGTCTACCTACTGACTCCATTGTGGCCCCACACTATATTTTGACTGTCGGGATATCGCATTTCATGATATCATGATTCCTGCTACTGTATTCACAAGACTTTCAACCCACAAAACCCCGATACACGATTCCACATGTATATCCGATGGCCCTTGTGGCTCGTATATACGTTCCTTCCCCTCCTGAGATTTGAACTCATTGGGAATACTCGCGTATCTCCCCTGCTTCTCCGTGAGATCTAATGGCTCACAGGAGTTTGCGAATTCTCCTTGGAGAATTCCAACCATCCATCCTTCCTTGCAATTTCTGTGAATGACCAAGTGCTCTTCCACCAACTTGTCCACCTGCGGCACGAACTTACGACGCTTCTTACAACTTTCAAGGCACAACTTCCCTATGCTTCTCTGAGGTGATTTCTCAAAGGTCCTATACCTCCTGAGCTTACTTATATCTCTAAGTCTCAAGAAAGACTCTTGCGTTCACTCCTTGCAAAAACTTTCAGATACTTCCCGGTGCTAAAAACCTTCGACTCTACGCCCACCTGTAGCAACAGTCTCTCAATAGTTCACTCAGGTTCGAAACCCTGAAGTTCACTTGGCCTGTGCACTCCTTGCACGGCTCCTGTGCTCAACTACACTTTTGAGGAAATGAGGACAAAAGTAAAACTATCTGAGCTTCAGAGACACAACCCTGAGTTCTCATCAACGCACTCCTTGCGGACACTTCAACTGCACTCCTCGCAGGAATTCTTACTCAAATAGAGAAACAATTGAAACTCATTTCTTCTTCCTCTTAGACTTCTACCTCAAACATGAAATCATATACACAACACATAAAGAAAATGTATAACAGGAAGCAAACATCAAATGAGCATATCATTCAACATCAATACACAGAGAACAAACACAAAAACCATGAATTTGAATCAATCTCTTCTATTAATCCAAATATCTGTACATGGGTGTTCTTACACAACTCTCTACATGCTCTTGCTCCTATGCTTCAATATCAATAATGTTACAATGCACAATGAGGGTGTCTATATCCCGTTTCCCTCTTGCGCTCTAAAACTGTCTAATCTAGAATTAAATTCCATCTACCTACATTAACTTACTTTAAATGCCTCCATCTACTAAGGACGAGAGCAATCCGCTCAAGGTTTGTTTAAATTTACAAGTGCACCTTCTCTTAATGACTCATGTAAGATCACGCAACAACTCCCAAGGTGATTTTCAAAATAAGCGTTAGCACTTGTCCAGCTGTCCTTTGGCTTCTGCGTTGGCTCGCTTAATGTTGGCGATGCTCCTGCATCATACTCCCTCGCTTGAAAAATTTCATGGGGTCCTATCCATGAGCTCCTGCATGATCTGTCCATGCTTCTGTATCTCTGCTTCAGTCTCCCAGCTGGCATCTTCAACTGGATGGTTCTTCCATTTGACCAGATACTCAAAGTATTGCTTTCGCCTGGTCCTCTTGCTCACTCTCTTATCCGGTATGCACTCCATCTTCCGCTTCTCTGCAACTGTCATCTGTTTCATCCACTGGATCACTGGTTGCTCAATCCTAGCTCCTATCTCCTTAGGTCTATATAGGTACAAATTCGATATATTGAATATCGGAGATATTCCAATCCCATCGGGTAATTCAATCTCGTACGTGTTCGCCCCATATTTCTTCAAGACCTTACATGGCCCGATTTTCTTCATTTTCAATTTATTATATGTTCCTCTCGAGAATCTTTCCTTTTTCAAATGTGCCAGAATCAAGTCACCAAATTCGAACTGAAGTTGTCTCTAGTGCTGATCGGCTCTACGCTTGTACTCCTGGCTTGAATTTTACAATCACTCCTTCACCTGGTAGTAAAGTTCTCTCATCGCCTCTGCGAACTCTTTAGCACTAGCGCTCCTAGTCACGGTCTATTTAGAATCCCTCAACTTAGAAATTCCTCTCGGCTGCATGCCATAGACAACCTGAAATGGACTTTTCCCTGTGCTCCTATTAACTGAGTCATTATAAGCAAATTCTTCCTGTGGTAATATGTTGGCCCATTGGCTGTGGTGTTCTATCACCAAGCTTCTCAGCAAGTCTCCCAGACTTCTATTCACCACTTATGTCTGTCCATCCATCTGAGGATGATATGATGAACTAAACAACAAGTTAGTCCCCAGCTTCTTCCATAAGGTCCTCCAAAAAT
>WSFP011374140.1:0-30704 GCA_009831015.1 Picea engelmannii
TTACAAGATGATTCAAAATGAAAATGTCTCCTTGGTATATAGGAGACTAGGAGGTATAATTACAACTAATGGCCTAAAGCCGACATAAATAAAATAACATTACTACTATAATATGCCCCAATTAAGGGGTAATGAGACACTATTTAGGGCTTAACACTCCATCACTTCTTTATCCATTTTCCTTCTTTCAGTTATGCTAGATTCCCAATATTTTAGTATTATATCACCTCTGGTTTGTTCCGAAACGAACAACCTAGAAGTCATAGCTACTCCTTTTGCTGACGACACAACTACTTCTTGCAAGGTAGTCCAGGCATAAATAAATTCTCTCTCTCTTAAACAAATTTTATTTAATGCTTGATCTATCAACTGAAAATGATCTTGGACAGTTTCAACCTTAGTGAGAAGGATTTGTTGTGTTGATTCCAGTTCCTTTCTCACTTCCAAAGCCTGATATTGGAACATTGGTATATCTACAATCATGTTTTCGGTAGAGCTTACCTTGGCTTCTAGTTTCCTTATCAACTCATCCTGCTGGGTGGCTCATCCCTAACTCGCTTGTATATTCCTATGCATTTCCTCGAGGATGGATTTGAGATGTTGGATTTCCTTTTTGTCGTTGGCTCTAATATGATCAAATTCATTGTTGACCTCGTTCCAAACATTATTTTATACAGTCTTCATTTGATTCTGCAATTAGCTTATTTGCAGATATTGCTGCTTCAGTCGTTCTTTTAAATTTTCGACTGAAAATTGGTTAGTTGTTGCAAACTCCCCCAGTGGGCCTACTACTTCTTTAGAAACGTCTACCTCCTCCAAGGATTCTCCATCAATTAGCACTCTATGTCTTTTGACAACTGAACCTTCCTTTAGGTGGATTTCTCTCTTCACCACAACCTTCCTTTTCTTGCTGAAAAAGAAACTGGAAGGAGGCAATTATTCAACCAAAATGGGTGTGAGGTATTCTATGAATATTACCTTTTCATTTGGATTCCCTCTAGTAAATTGTAACGGTGCTATGAACTGGATGGGGCTACCAATTTTGGTGGATGATCGTTTCCCGACCACATTTGTAGTTGATTTATCTGGTGAAATCAGTGGTCCTTCTTCTCCCTCCTTTGTCACTATCTCTACTTGATATTTGTCTTGGTTACTTGATAACTTTTTCGATGGGATATATATATATATATATATTTTGATTTGGTACCTCAGTCTTTTCCAAACTTCCCCAAATTTCTTGTTGGCTAGAGCTTACTACTTCTGAGCTTCGAGTCTTCATTTGTTGTGCAGTTGTAGACATCAAGATTCCTCCTTCTAACACTTTAGGGAGGCTACTTCTTCAGTGCCTATGGAATTTGTAAAACTCAATCATTTTATTGGGTGACAGAGCCCAAACTTGACTCAATACCTCTAGATAGGATCTTGCTCCTCGAAAAATCTCGTCTTGAGGGGAATATTCATGTTCATACATTTTCAAATTGTAGTTGGCCATGTGGTTACCCACGACCTTCTACGAGTCATGCTTTTTGAATTCAATGCTGACCAACTTTATTTCTTCCAGCTCTCTTCCATCAGTGGAAAAGGAGTCATGAAACAGACAACGTCCATAATATAAGTCAACATGAAAAATTGGTCTGGTTTCCCCTTGGCTCTTAGTGACTGATATTTTGTAATCTGTTGAACCAAAATGTCTGACAATATCTTTTCCCAGTCAAAAGTGTACCCGTCTGCTAATGTGTGTATAATGTTGGACACACCGGCTACACTAAGAGGGGGGATGAACAGTGTAGGGGTCTTTTTCCCAAAACTCCTTAGTTAACAATCACCATTACCTCATTACTCATTGTTGTCATTTAAAACTAGTTAAATGTCAACACATATCAGAAAAATATATCAACAATATATCGTCAAAAAGTCATCACCACAAGGAACACAAAGAACACAAGATGTATGTACAATTTTATTTTTATTATGGACTACAATCCTTTGGATTTTTCAGCAACAACTGAATAGAGTAAAACTCTACAAGAGAACCAGCTCTATAATGCAATACTCACCTTACACCCTCATCACCAACTGATATGAGGCAACAATCCTTAACATATGTCAATTTGCACCATAAACAAGTGCATCAACCATGCACCAACCTGTGCCAAATAACATGTAATCGACCTGTACCATAAAAAAGTGTGTCCAACCATGTACCAATTATATACCAATCATGTGTCAACTAATCATAAACAATGACTCATCAATATGTACCAACATCATCAACTAGACACCTCATGTATGTACCAACTCATCAACTTCTTGTCTCGACCATGACTAGTTTTGGATTAGTCAACAACCCTAACTTGAAATAATCATAACTTTGTACTTGTAATGAATAAAGCTCTAAAACAAATGAAAAATTATCTTCAATGTTTTTTATTGAATTCCTCTAGGTGTCACTACTTGGAACCTCTTAGAAAAGGAGTTATAGAAAAAATGGCATACCTTGTTGAATTCTGGCTTATTCTAGAGAGCGACCTTGTAGAGCGTGCCCCACATGAATATTTGTTGAATCGATATAAAACTATTACAGGGAATACTAAAGACTGTATTCAAACCAATTCAATTGGTCTCACTAAATTTGGATCTGTTATGAAGAAGTTATGACATTGTTACCCAAAACACCTATTTTAGACTAGTTTCGGGACTAGCCACAAACCCTATTTTCCATAGAGTGTATCTCGAAAAATACAATGACCCACAAGATGAATTTTTTACCACATATACTTGGATATGTTTCCTCACTTTCCTATCAATATCATGGTTTGAATAATTATATAAAAAGAGTTATTTCAAAAATGGTGAGATGACTTGTAAATAACATACCTTAGAAAGCATCATGAAAATAATTTATCCTCCCTTGAATTCTGGCCCTCTTTTCTTCACCCTCCCTTTGAAATTCGGCTTAGATATCCTTTGGTTACCTCAGTCACCTATAGATCTTCAATATGCTCAAATATGATCTAAAATGAGATATCCTTGCCTCTTATTTATGCTCTCCATCTTCTAGGTCACTTAACCCATTTCTAGGTCACTTAAACTATTTCTAGGACACTTAAACCATTTCTAGGTCACTTAACCTATTTATAGGTCACTTAACACATTTATAGCTCACTTAACCTATTTTCCTCATTTTTAGGGTTAACCACTTTCGATAATTAGAAAGTTCTCCATTACTTTATCATTTAAATATTCCTCCTTCACTTTGTCACCTCGGTTTATCATTTAAATAATCTTCTTTGATTTTGTCACTTCACTTTATTATTTAAATAATCCTTCTTGAATTTGTCACTTTAATTTATCATTTAAATAATAATTTCTTCTTTGCAATCTCTTTGAATTCTTTGACCTTTTGGGGCTTCAAGCCAACATATGAGGGTCCTCCAACTTTGTAAGGCCATAACTCTCAAACCGTGAGGAGTTATGTGGTGTTCCACATACCACCAGAAATGGAATGACATGTACTATCCATATAGATTAGTCTGACCTACAAATATATAAAAAAATCATACCATTATCCATCAAACAAACTTGGGTCCATTACCCAAACCCGGGTTCTCCAACTTTCCATGGCCATAACTCTCTAACTATGAGGAGTGATGTGACATTCCACATACCACCAGAAATGGAATGAAAAGAACTATCCATCTAGGATAGTTTTACTGACAAATTCACTAATCTTCATATTATTATTCCACACTCAAGCATGGTTCCTCCAACCATTCTTCTAGGATAACCCAACCGTAAAGTGTCTTCTCGTGAGGGCTTTCACCATAAGGGGACCACTTTGGAGTTCATCCATTTGTGAATCTTATCAACCATGATAAGACTATAATGATCAATCTAATTGTGTATCATATATCAAAGAAACCACATTGAACCATCTTCATCTATGCATGAAATCATATGCATCATACTTGGTATCGATCTAATCTCATCAAGGAAAATACATATTACATTTGACATCAATAATCAATCAATAAATCCTTTGGCATCAATCAATCACTTGACATCAATCAATGACATCAATCAATCAAAACATTGGCATCAATGACAACATGATCCAAAGATCTCCCTCTTTTTCATTATGGCAATAGAAACATTGATGTCAACATGTAGACAAGGCATGATCTACATCAATAGTCATCAATCATATCAATATGACTATCTCCCCCCATCAATCACATCAATGTGAATATCTCTCCCCCTTTGACATCAATGGCAAAGGGTGATTCTCCTATTAGGTCTGATCCTCTTCCTTGAACTCTTCTTGGGGCTTCTCCCCCTTGTCTGAATGCCTTTGATCTATTGGAAGGTTGGTTGTTGTCATTGATGTCAACCCTAGTCATGGGTTTTGGACCACAAGATTGATAAAGGTATTTGGACATGAAGGACAACGCACATGCATATAAAACACCCATGAATGGATAATATACATCATGTTTTTTCCAGTGGTATGTGGCACATCACGTGGATCCTCATGGTTGAGGATAAATGAATTTTTGAAGATGACAAAGTCAATTGAAGAAGGAAGTACATGTAGGCCTTGAAGATAATTAAAGAAAATAATTACAAAATAAGAAAGTGTCAGGTCGGTCCTAATGTTAAAATGAAGTGACATAAATGGTATAAATAAACATCATTAGACATTCATTTTGATACAAGTCGAATTTCAGAGGAAATAAGAAGAAAATAAGGTCGGATTGCAAGGGATGATGAAGTATTTTGGTGATGTGTTCTAAGGTATGTTATTTTCAGGTCATCTTACCATTTTTATTATAAATATTTTTCTATAATGATTCATATGGTGAAATCACTATGGTACTGAGAAGACATATCAAGGTACCTAAGATAAAAAATTCATCTCTTTATTCGCTATAATTATGGAGATACACTCTATGGAAGATAGGGTTTGTGACCAGTCCTAAAGCTAGTCAATAAATAGGTGTTCCGGGTAACACGGTCATAAATTCTTCATCGAGAATCCAAATGAAGTGGGACAAATTTCATTGGAAATAGAATGGACTTTAGTTTCTTGTGTGTGAGTTTTAGAATTGGATGTTAATTATTGAGCGTGTGCCATTCTGTGCAAGTTCACTCTCCTGAACAAACTAGAATTGAATAAAGTCTACCATTCTTTCTATAACCTCTTTTTGGAGAGGACTCAGGGAGTGAAAATTGGAGGCGTTTCAAAGAATACATTGAGTAATATTATCTACAGGATCAAAGTACTCCAGGAATTGAAGAATTGCAGAAATTGAAGAAGTATCAAGAAGCATTATCAGGTTCTATATAACGATTAGTTGATGGTGATGATTTAATGTAAGGTTTTATTATATCTCATATATTCTTGGGTGGAAGGAAGGGGCAATGATGGAGAGTTCAAATAACTCTTGATATTGGAGGATTATATCTTCCTCTTGGAGGTTTATCTCTCCTTTTACATTTGGAAGATGTAACTACCTTTGGAAGTCATTACTTCCCTTGAACAATAAATATTGATTATTTCTCATATATTGTGCATGGTGTATTATGGTGTATTGGTGTAACTGTTATACTATTGTTCATTTCTCATTGGATATAGTTTAATGGTTTAATTATAAGTTGAAAAAGGTTTTAAATTGTACTTGATACTGATTCACCCCGCTCTAAGTATCAACATGATCTTCCTCTGAATAATCTCTCCCCTATTGGACAAGGGATATCACTCTGATGGAATGCTGAAGATACATTGCTCATACTCCCCCTGTGACCATTGCTCCCCCTAGAATTATGCCCATGTTCTCTTTCATCAAATATAGGGTTTTTTTCTATGTATGCATCTGATAAATATATCCTCCTAGAATCATGGGAAGAAGAATGACTCCCCCTATGGGTATGTCTCCCCCTATCTCTTCTACAATATGATCAACATGAAATTGCTACTTCTCAACCAGATCATAGATCGTCTTCTCTTTCAATGATGATCCTTGGACCTGTCCATGCATAAACCTTGTGCCATACCATACATCATGAAACAAAAGATATGTCAACAATTAAATAGAGAATCATGAACAAAATATCAACCAAGTACATCATGTACCAAAATGTGCCCACCATACACAACACCTATGTACATCAACCATGTACATCAACATCATACAAAGTGCCAAAAGATATCATCCATGGAATGTATCAACCATATGCCTCTACCATGAACCAAGTGCCTCAATCATCAAATGCCTCATGTACCAAAATATATGCTAATAAAGTAATACCAATGATGTACCTTTAGCTAAGTACTCATTATCCAAACATATACCAAATGTGTACATCAACATGTATCACTACTTGTACCAAGCAATTATGCCAACCATGCACCAATAACACAACAAGATGAATCCTCATACATGTATGCCAAGTCCACCATAAAATATGTGCCAATCAAAAATTCTAGTAGGTGTCTCTACCAATGTACTAATAGTATGCCTCAATAGATCAATGGCATCTCTAGATAGCATCATCATCATATAACCAAGGTGACATAACTTCACTGCAATAACCAACATTTTTCTTTAACAAAAAATGCCTCGATCCACACTCATGGGTTAGTGCCATGCATCGAAGATGGACTTTCATTAATTTTTATCATCACTTTGCATAAATCAATATAGGATCATGAAAACCTACAACAAACAATGTCAAAACCTGCAACAAACCATGTTAGATCCTGCAAGACAGAGTTATACCATCACATCAAGATGCAACCCTTGTGCATAGCCCTTTTCCTTAGGCTTCACCACATATACACGACATGTTGCATAGATAACTCGTGTATGTACATGACCTATTCAAGGTCAGCCTGTGTATGTACGCAAATGATACCACTGTCACCGGCGTATGCTTCAGTAGATGACTTACTATAGCTTCCCTTAAGGCTTCCATTCTTCTCTGGTTTCTCAGGTTTTTTCACCCACTTCTGAAGGTGTCCCTTCTTCTCAGAACTCGATCTCTGAGCATTCATATTTTCAAATATGTCTCCATTCCATACTTCATTCCTTCTTCTAGTCATGCTATGTGATGTTCTCATCATGGAATTTCTTCTTGTGTTCCAATAATCATGGGATTTGTGGCCAAATCAACTACAACTGTAGCATCTCATGGTGTTACAGTAAGCAACAGTGTTTCCTACTTGATCACATCTCCAAAACCTTTCATAAGATCTACATTCAAAAGCTTTGTGACCATATTCATTACATGAATAACAATGCCCGTTAAAAATACTTTGATACCTTTGCTTTGGTGTCCCAAAGATAGCTTCTTGATGTCTTCCTTGCTATGTTCCTTTAAAATTTTCTTTGCCTTGTGTAGATGGTTGTTTTGCAACCTTGTATTCCTTCTTTGATGGAATTACCTCATGCTTCTTTGAGGTGATTTCTTCAACATGTGTAGTTTCTTCTTTGTATCCAAGACCTGATTTATCATATGATGATCTTTGACTTTCCAAGATCTCATCCAAGATTTGTGAGCTATTCAAGAATTTGTATGACTTCGCTACCTTATTTCTAAGGTCAACAACTTTAGCTTCTAACTTATGACATGACTCTTCCTTTTCATTTATTTGATCCTTCAATAGTTCCTCTACCCTTTTGGCTTCTTCAATTTGGGTCTTGAGATGGACAATAGTTTAAAATTTTTTGATAATGTCATCATCTACCTTCATATCTTCTTTTTCATTCTTTAGTCTTGTGATCTCTTCTTCCTTTTTGAGCATTCCCTTTAACTTCAAGATGTTCCTTTGACTCCTCCTAAGAAACTTATTAGTGTTATCTGAAAGATAGTTATAGTGTGTATAATAATGATCACTACTATATCTATATAAACCCTCTTCAACTTCTTTTTGAATTTCTAATAGATTTTGTTCTATTCTTTCCATGGGATAACTACCATCAAACTTTACACAAACTGTTTCAAGATCTTCTTCTTCAATTGAGAAAAAATTAACATCATAACATTTTGAATCATTGCAATCAAGAGTCTTTGGATATTCTTTACCTTCATTTGAAATACTTTTGAGATATTACTTTTTTCTATCTTCACTTGAAATGTTTTCAAGATCACATTTTGAAATAATACAATCAAGTGTTTTTTTCGATTCTTTACCTTTGACAATCTTGATGGAGTGGTATTCAATATCTTCCTTCTCCTTCTTGCTTTGATATGTCTCCTCTATATTTCAACATAGATCCTTGGCGGAAGTGCATTGTCCAATGCTCTCTTTGATAGGGCTTGAGAGACCACTAACAATGGTCTTGAGAACCAATGCATCATTCTTCTTTACTTCCCTTTGAGATGCATACTTTGACTTGTTCCTCAAGGAAACGAATCCACCAATGGTTGCCTTCCAAATACCTACCCCCATTTCCTTCAAATGTACTCTCATCTCTATTCTCCAAGTAGAATAGTTTTCCTCATCAAGTATTGGAACTTCATCATCCATTTGTGTGTCCATGGATCTCCTCCAATATTGTTAAGGCTTATAGTGAAGGCCCGCTCTGATACAAATTGTTGGACACACTGAAAACACTGAGAGGGGGGGTGAAAAGTGTAGGGATCTTTTCCCCAAAACTCCATATTTAACAATCACCATTAAATCATTACTCATTGATTTCATTTATAACCAGTTAAATGTCAACACATATCAGAAACATATATCAACAATATATCATCAACAAGTCATCACCACAAGGGACACAAAGAACACAAGATGTATGTACAATTTCTTTTTTATTACGGACTACAATCCTTGGGATTTTCAGAAACAACCAAATAGAGTAATTCTCTACAAGAGAACCATCTCTATAATGAAAGACTCATCTTACACCCTCAACACCAACTGAGATGAGGCAACAATCCTCAACATATATCAATCTGTACCATAAACAAGTGCATCAACCATGCACCAACCTATGCCAAACAGCCTATAATCAACCTATACCATAAACAAGTGCATCCAACCATGTACCAAGTATATACCAATAATTTTTCATCTACTCATCAACAATGACTTATCAATATGTACCAACATCATCAACTATACACCTCATGTATGTGCCAACTCATCAACTGCTTGTCTCAACCATGACTAGTTTTGGATTAGTCAACAACCCTAACTTGAAATAATCATAAGTTTGTACCTATAATGATTAAAGATATGAAACAGTTACACAATTTTCTATAGTTTTTTTTATTCAATTCCTCTAGGTTCCACTACTTGGAACCTCTCAGAAAAGGAGTTATAGAAAACATGGCATACCTTGCTGAATTCTGGCTTATTCTAGAGAGCAACCTTGTAGAGTGTGCCCCACACAGAATGTTTGTTGAATCGATCTAAAACTGTTACATAGAACACTACAGAATGTACTTGAACCAATGTAATTGGTCTCACTAAATTTGGATCTGTTATGAAAAAGTTATGATGTTTTTACCTGAAACACTTGTTTTAGACTAGTTTCATGACTACCCACAAACCCTATTTTCCACGGAGTGTATCTCCAAAAATATGACCCATAATATGATTTTTTTACCACAAATACTTGGATATGTTTCCTCAATGGAATATCAATATCATGGTCTAAATCATTATATAAAAAAAAGGTATGGCGAAAATGGTGATATGACATGTAAATAACATACCTTAGAAAGCATCATGAAAAGAATTTATCCTCCCTTGAATTTCGGCCCTCTTTTCTTCACCTTACCTCTAAAATTTGGCTTAGATATCCTTTGGTTACCTCAATCACATATATATATTCAATATGCTCAATTGTGATCTAAAATGAGATATCCTTGCCTCTTATTTATACTCTTCATCTTCTAGGTCACTTAACCCATTTCTAGGTCACTTAACCCATTTCTAGGTCACATAACCTATTTCTGGGTCACTTAACCCATTTCTAGGTCACTTAACCTATTTTCCTCATTTTTAGGGTTAACCACTTTCCATAATTAGAAATTTCTCCATTACATTATCATTCAAATATTCCTCCTTGACTTTGTCACCTCACTTTATCATTTAAATAATCTTCTTTGATTTTGTCACTTCACTTTATTATTTAAATAATCCTTCTTGAATTTGTCACTTTACTTTATCATTTAAATAATAATTTCTTCTTTGCAAGATCTTTGACTTCTTTGACCTTTTGGGGATTCTAGCCAACATATGAGGGTCCTCCAACTTCGTAAGGCCATAACTCTCAAACCGTGAGGAGTTATGTGACGTTCCACATACCACCAGAAATGGCATGACATGTAATATCCATATAGAATAATATTACCTACAAATATATCAGAAACTCATACCATTATCCATCAAACAAACTTGGGTCCATTACCCAAACCTGGGTTCTCCAACTTCTCATGTCCATAACTCTCTAACCGTGAGGAGTTATGTGACATTCCACATACCAACAGAAATGGAATGACAACAAATATCCATCTAGGATAGTTTTACTGAAAAATTCACTGATCTTCATCTTATTATTCCACACTCAAGAATGGGTCCTACAACCATTCTTCTAGGATAACTCAACTATAAGGCATCTTCCCATGAGGTCTTTCACCATAAGGGGACCCCTTTGGAGTTCATCCATTTGTGCACCTTATCAACCATGATAAGACTATAATGATCAATCTAAATGTGCATCATATATCAAAGAAGCCACATTGAACCATCTTCATCTATGGATGACATCATATGCATCATATACTTGACATCTATCTAATCTCATCAAGGACAATACATATTACATTTGACATCAATAATCAATAAATCAATCCTTTGGCATCAATCAATGACATAAATAAATCAAACCATTGGCATCAATGACAACATGATCCAACATATAATAGGTACCCACTGTAAAATGAAATGAGATGTGTTTTCCTTCCCATAGAGCCTACACATCATGATTGCTATGTACATTATGTGGGGTTCTAGTGAGGAAACTAGGTATATACCATGGGAATCCACTCTGAATTTCTTGGGGCGAGAATACCAGTCTTTAATTAAATCGGGAAGGTTTTTTCCATATTGGTCGCATTCCTTCTTGTTGAAATCTACTAGGAAAGTTTCATTGTAAACGAAATTGGATACCGGAGACAATTTGTACATCACTTGTAGAAGCTCCGGCCTGAAAGACCCAACTGCAACCATTTGCGAATTGAAAATAGTTCTGGTTGGGATATCTACGTGGTCCAACACCCAACCGATCATATCATTATAGGGAAAGAGCTTAGGCCTTGTTGCTATCTTTTGTAGCTCTGACTGAGAAACAATTTTGTCTTTGGTAGATATGTCCTCCTTCTTGTTGTCACTTGAATCATCTGGGCAATTTACCAATTCATGTTGTAAGATGTTGAATACTTGTGTCTAGTATTTGATGATGTATATGCTTCTGGGTGAGGTATCAGAGAGAACATCTACGTTCTGGCTCGAACTTTCACCAGTAGTTTTAGGTGATTTTCATGGAGCCATGGTATCAAGCCTTCAAACTCTGTTATCTTCCACAGGAAATGCATAAAAATCTTTCAGCTGGAAAAACTTACATCTCAGTAAAAAGAAGAATTAAATTCAAATTCACATTTATTTTCCTTTAATTGCATCAATCAACCAATACCTTCACTGACAGAGTATTTACTTTCTTTAATGAATCATATTCAAGCGGTGGCTGAAAATCATATTTGGAATGATTTTCATAAAGGTATTATTAATAGTCATTTATTTTTGGTGGTTCATGCTCGGGAAAATCACATACGAAATTTGAATCTATTCGAGTCATCATTAAGTGATGTATTAATTAAGAGATAATATTTGTTTAAGCATCGACTAATCATAGTTATCATTAAGTAAATTTCAGTGCTTCGGATCTCGGGAGATCTTATAACAACCTGAGAAATAACTTACGAAATGAGAAATCGCGACGTGATTAATTAAGTTTAATTACATTTAACCCTTTTAATTAATCATGATTAACCTCAACGATTTCATGGTTTCGGCTCTCAGGATATTCTATAATAGTTCGAGCTATGTTCTCCAAATCATGAAATCGTGATTGATTAATTAATATTAATCACTTTTAACCTTTTAAATAATCTTGATTAACTTCAAGGGTTTCACGATTTCGATTATCAGGACTTTGGTTGTTGTTCGAGGTAGGATCCCCGAAACGCGAAATTACGATAAGGTTTAAATATCGTTAATCATTTTTAATCATTTAATTAACCCAGTTTGATTTAAGATAGTTTCACGACTTCGTTTATCAGGACTTTGGAGTTCTTATATGTTGGACTGTTAGTATTGCAAAACCCTGAAAATCGACCTTTCGTAGGCAGCTGTTGGTGATTTGACCTTTTAACGAATGGGCGACTCCATAACTTTTAAGGATTTAAGATCGTTGGATTCAACGAAATACTTCATCAACGGTGATATTCAGGTGCACGTTTGTCCTTATTTAAACAAGAATGAAACTTATCTAAGTTTGTATTTTAGAAAAATATATATGTTCCAACATAGGCTCCATCTAGGGATCGCGTCTCCCTGTGAGTCGCGAAGAAAAGTAGACCAAGTGCCTTTATTGGGTAAATGGAGTCATTATTGCATTTTGTGGAACTTTTTCAGAAAAGGATCGCACTGATAAAAGGGTTTCACCCGTAACTTAGAAAACCTTCAAAACACATCAAGTCATGACTTTTGGTTAGGTCATTTGAAATTTCTCTCCCCTGAAACTGTATTCAAATTTGTTCAAGATAATCAAAACAACCTTAACCTATCTATCAGACTTTGTTCGATCTTATTTGTGTCAAGGAAAAGTTATTTTAATGATTTAATTTGGGAGTCCTTAGTTGGATTAGAATGTAAATCTTATTGAGAGGAAGACTAATTACCAAAGTACATTATAATACATGTATAACAACCTTGTAGATATCATAGACATTGCTTCACTATCAGTGAGCCTGTTTAGTACCTCGGTGAAGTTATCTAATTCCCAAATTGAATTTCCTTTCACCACTTCATTTTGTAATCTTGCATTTAAATGCTCAAGATGAGGGAAATCATTTAATGAATTTCCTTTCATAATCTCTTTTTCAAACTAGATGGGGGCAATCATTTAGATGAATTTCCTTTCACCATATATATATATATCAGCATGAAGTGGGGGCAATCAATTTGTATGTCACATACCAGGGATGATATCTTCTTATAAATTAGCAATAGAGGTTTGTTAACTCACTTTGATCACTCTGGGTTAATTTCCTTTAAACCTTCAAGACACCTTTCCCTACAAGGAATTTTTTCACGGGGGATTTTTACTTTTCATGGGGATTACCTTAAGTGAAATCGATCAGTTTGAATTTTTTAGAGAGGCTAAAGTAGTCAATATTAACCTATACATACTTTCTTCTAGTTAAATCAAGAGGGGCGTATAAATATTCGCCTAACATTGCTTTGAGACATGTTTCTAAGTTTTCAGAGTTGGGCGAAATTTTCTCTCTGTGGGGACTAAGGGAGGAGATGAGAACCAAAGGGAAAAAAGATTTAAGATGGACAGACTGGAAAAGTAAGAGTTCACCAGCTCTTTTGTGAATAGGTTCAATCTTACATAAGATTTTTAGTGATTCTCATATTTCTTTAAGATCTTTTATTTGTATTTCATTTTTATCTAATTTTCATTTAATTGAAATTTTTTATTTTATTTATTAAACATCAGAGGAAACCTTTAAGATTAGTCTATAATTATCATATTCCTCTTATCATTTGTTAGGTGAAAATATTTCTATGAAAGAGACTTCTTTCATATTTAGATAAATCCCTCTGAAAACTTCAACTTGGTTCAATAGGTTTCAGAATCTCATACCTGAAAACTTATTCATATTTTCAACTAAGTTGAATATTTATTTATCACCTGTTTTGGGAGCATATCGCTATTCTGAAATGTTTTTATGATATTTTGACTATCAACCAGTATCATGTGATAAAAATAAACATGAGAGTTGTCAGATACTTCTCAAAAGAAATCACAACTATTACCTGGTTTTTTTTTTTTCCTGTTTTCCTTTTTCAAAACAAACATCGTGTCTATATTTATCATAAAAGTAGAAACTTACCAAAGAAATGAAATATCATGAATCAAAGTAAAGAAATCAAACTGATATATACAATGAGAGTTTGGAAATCTTTTATTGCATAAAATGCTTTAGGTAATGCCCATTGATAGGGGCATTAAGGATTTTCCCATCCAGATTTTCCAACAAAAATGAATTCTTCCCTTTGAAAGTTGTGATCTTGAAGGGTCCACACCAGATATGGTCGAATTTTCCATTTTTTTATAAGTCTTCCTTCCTAGCATCCTATTTTAAAAATAGGGCATCGGGCAGGAATTCCCTATCTTTAGCCTTTTGGTCAAACAGGGCTTTCATGTTATCTTGATATTTCTGGAGCTTCCCATCTACTTCAGCCCTACTTTGTTGGATTTCAATCAATTGATTTGTTCTCCTAGTGACATGATTTGGCTCTTTCTTGGCATCTTTCCAAGGTTTCATTGCAGGCAAAGAAAGATTCATGGGGAGAACAACATCGATACCGTATACCATTTGAAAAGGGGACATTCTGATTGATCTCTTAGTGCCTATCTGATTAGCCCACACAACGTATTTCAAATGTACATGCGAGGCTTTCTTATTTTTAATCAATTTTTTTTTAACTATGGTGATTAGAATCTTGTTCGAGTATTTGGCTAACCCTTTTCCCTGAGGATAATAGGTTGTGGAATTCCCTAGTACAATATTTTATTTCCAACATAAACTTACCAAATCCATGGACTTGAAAGATTGGGCATTATCAATAACTATTTTCCGAGGATAGGCAAACCTTGATAAAATGTTTTCTTCCAAGAAACCGATCACCACTGTATCTATTGCGTTTTGCATTGGCATAGCCTCTACCCATTCGGTGAAATAGACAATAGCGGTCAAAATCCAATTAAGATGTGCAGTTGAATGCGAATGTATTTCACCAATGAAATCTATACCCCATTGTTGAAACAAAGCTTTTGTTTTAACTGTGACCAAAGGAAGTGAGGGAATATTTTTCTTTCCTGAAAATAGTTGACAGGGGCTACACGATCTAACTTTAGAGTTCACATCAGTAAATAGTTTCAGCCAATAATATCCAGCTCTTAGAATTTTATATGTCTTTTCTCTCCATGCATGATGCCCTCCTCACACTCCTTCATGGAATTCATTTATTACCCTCTCTGTTTCGGATTCTACTAGACAACTTAGTAAGAAACCCAGAGGATCCTTCCAATATAGTTGATTGTCCATGGTACAATATTTTACTGTATGCAAATTCAACATTCTAGATTTGGAAGGATTCATATCGCTCGAGCACTATAGAGTGAGAAGGTAGGAAACTATGTCTTTATACCAAGCCGAAGAAGAGACTTTTTCCTGGATTTGAGTCGTAGGTATCTGGTCATTGAACTCTTCGATATCTAGAAGTTCTTCGTAGGATTGTAAATGATTTATCCCAAGTGCCCGAAAATTTGATTCGGCTAGTAATATAGCCAAACTCTAACCTTTGACCAATTTGGTTGGTTTTACTTCAAGGTCAAATTCTTGAATCTTGGCCAACCATTTGCCTCTTTTTTCGTTACTATCTGGTTGAACTAATATGTCTTTGACAACACTGGTTCGTACATAGGCGATTACCTTAGAATGGATCACATAAGTTCTAAAATCTTTGAGAGCTTTCACCATTTCATATTCTTTCTTTTCTAGTATATCATATCTTAGTTCAACATCTATGATACTTTTACTAAAGAATGTTATTGGCTACTCAAAACCTTCATTATTATTTTGTAAGATCACGGCTATGATAGTGTGTTCGGAGGCAAATGAGAAAATCAAGAATTCCTTCATATAATCTGGGCTAGCCAGCACTGGTGATTCACCTATAAATTTCTTGATATGTTCGAATGATTCTTTGGCTTCGGTTGTCCATTTAACCTCACTATCCTTCTTGAGCATATCTGTAATCAATTTTACAATTTTAGTGAAGTTTGGGATAAATCTTCTTAAAAAAATAATTTTTCCTAAAAATGATTTAATCTCTTTTCTATTCCTAGGAATATTTTATTGTATCTATTGCTTCAACCCTTTTTGGGTCGATTTTAATTCTATCTCTAGATACTATGTGGCCCAAGAGTTTACCTTCCTACATAGACAAATGATATTTCTTGGGGTTCAAAGAAAAACCGAATTTTTTACATTTCTCAAATGTTTGTTTGAGGTGCACGAGGTGCTCTGCATCAGATTTAGAAAATATTGTTAGATCATCAAGATAAATTGCTAAAAACTTATCTCTTTCACTGACAAAGGTGATATCCATAGCGCGTTGGAACGTGGCTCATATGTTCATTAGTCTGAATGGCATTTTTTCATACATGAAGGTACCCCATGGGGTGGTGAATGCAGTTTTTTCCTTATCATCCTCGTGGAATGCAATTTGATTATAGCTTGAGAATCTGTCATTCATGGAAATTCTATTTACCCTGACCACTTTTTCCAACATGTGGTCCATATTGGGTAATGGATAATTATCTTTGAGGGATGATTTGTTTAAATTTTTTAAGTCTACACACAGTCTGATTTCACCGTTTTTATTTCTTACTGGGAACAGGTTGGCTAGCCACTTAGAGTATCTGAGTGGAACAATGATTTTAGAATCCAAGAGCTTCTTTACCTCCTTTTCTATCATATGAAGTAGTATGGGATTTATATTTCTAAGCTTCTACCTGAATGATTTAACACCCTGCTTTAGGGGAATTTTGTGTTCGATTACGGTGGTATCATAAGTTCTTAATTCATCATAGGACTAGGAGAAAACATCCTTGTACTTATTGATTAACTAGGAATACTTGATTTTTGTTTTAGGGGGAAGGTATTTAGATATTTTTACCATCTTAGGAGTTTCCTTGGTGCCTATATTACAATCTTCAATCTCTTTAGGCTGAGGCTGCAAAGTAGACTTCAAGGGAATATCATCATGATCAAATAATATCTCGAAAGGAATCAGACCTTTAGGGATCTGATTATTTTTCAGTACCAACATGCGATGATTAGCTATCTTATCTCAGAACTCCTAAGGATCCCCACCTTCCTTCATTATCCAAGAAGGGTCGCTTTGATTTTCCTAATCAATATGTGTTTCAGAAAAGTCATCCACCATTTCTAGGAATTGTCTGATTTTCTCATCATCTTCAAAGATCTGCCAGTGTTGTATATTGTTTGGTATTGAGGGTCTATGCCTCATTTCTATGTGATACTTTAGTTTGAGAAGAGTAGGAGTTACAAACATTGTGGTTGCTTTGGCCAATGAATCTACCTGTTGATTTTATGTTCTTAGGATGTGACGAATATTAAACGATGAGAAAAAAAATTCAATCAAATTCCAGGCACAATTTCTGTAAGACCTCAACCTCAGGTGTTTGGCTTGATACTACTTATTTATCTTCTTTATAATTAATTCTACATTTCCATAAACTACCATATTTTCAATCTTCAACTTTCTGGCAGCCTCTAATCCTAAAACCAGGGATTTGTATTCACATACATTATTGGTGTAATCAATGTCCCATTGTAATATGTAAGAGAAAGGTATAATAAACTCATGTATGGGTGCCACAAACAACACTCCAGCTCCTTCTCCTTCACAAAATGAAGCACCATCGAAATACATTTTCCAAACTCTAGTACTATTTAAATTTTTATTTTTCTTTTCTATTTTTAATTTTTTTGTACAATTTTCTTCTATACATTCATCTAAATCATCATCAATCGATAATATACATTTTTCTAAATCCTGATCTATGACATAAATAGGATAATTATTTGGATTCGGTGGATCACTTACTGTATATTCCAACCCTATTTCTCTGTACAGGTGGGTGAACTGTCCACCAAAGATTGAGATTGTAGCGTATGTCATGTTGAGTTGAAGGGATCCTCCAATTTTGGCACCCCAAGACTTGGATAACAACATGTTGTACTTTGGAGGGATATCAACAACAACCACATCCATCATAACACTTTTTACAGGAATCTGTGAAAGATTAACCACTAAATATTTAATCATACCCACACATTTAACTTTTCTCAAATCAAAAGAATATAGATCTCCGTATGGTCTGGTAATTTTGAGACCAAGTCTATCCATAATAGTTTTTGGAATGACATTGTGGGACGATCCAGAATCCAACATCCAGTTATGGAGAAGATGATCATGCACAGTCAGTGTAACGTAGAAAGGAGCGACAAAATCTATGGCATTCTCAAAATATGAACCAAACATTATAGTTGGTTTATCATCTTCTAAATTTATAACATTCGCATGACTTTCGGCATCAATAAAATTTATCATTTTAAATATATGTTTTCTATATGTAGGGTTTTTTTCCAATTCAACTAGGGGCACAGGGATCTTGATTTTGTTAATCTCGTTCTCTAAACTAAAAATTCTTGTTGCCTTTTCATCTTCTCTGGTCCATGCTTCCGTCTCCCTTTTTTCTGATTTATTATTTTGTGTTTCTTTCATTTCAACTATTTTTGTCTCGTCAGTCTGTGTTTCAGCTGCCCTTGTTTTAGAATTTTTTGTTTCAGCTGCTTTTGTTTTAGCAGTCTGTATTTCAGTTTCTTTTGTTTTGGCAGTCTATATTTTAGCTGTTGGTTGAGATGCCTCATCCGCTTTACTTCTTGACAAGATTTTCTTCGGTTGGAAAGTTGAGATATTTTTGTCTCTGGGCCTTAATTTATACTTCTATTGAAGATCGACCATTATATTGTCAGTAATTCCTTGATAAGCATAATCTTCTGTGATATTTATGCTATCATCATTATTAGACTAGTATTCTACGTTTAAAGACCTTTCATAATCTTGCCTCATCAAATAAGGTTCTCGACAATCATCGCCAAGATTGTTCATATCTTCCTCTAATTCATCAAAGTTTCGCATGTCATCTCCTCCTACAATTTTTTTTTTTTTAAAGGGGGTCTTAATCATTTGATCTTCATTTTTGATTGGTAGTTTTTGTATTTGAGGATTAGGATTCCTCCTAAAATCTTTTCTAATGATATGATCTATTTTAGATTGATCTAGTTCTATTTTCAATATTTTATTAGATAATTCTTTGATTATTTTTTCCATGTCATCCATTTTGTCTTCCGTAGACCTCCCAGATCTAGAAGGTCTTGCTTGTTCTCTGAATCGTCTGGTTTCTTTATTTCCTATTTCGATTTTAGATTTCAACTTTTCTGATGCCATCATATTTGACTCTATTTCTATAGCATCATCCCGCATTATTGTGAGGTCAACAGATCTCCTTTCCCTCAACAGTAAGGAAAAGTTGGGCTCAAAATACCCTACAAAAGTCACATTTGTTGTAGGTTGTGAAGGTTTAACCTCAACTGATTTTTTTTTATATAGTTTATTAAATCTCTAAGTGAATTTGAGAACTGTTTCTGAATTTTTCTTTCTTAAAGCTCTGAACTCGGTTAAATAAAAAAGGTGATCTTTCCTCTCTCCTCATTGTCTAAAAAGGGAATTTTCTAATGTGTCGTATGTTCTTATAGAACCTGCTGGTAGCCCTCAGAACCAGGTTCTCACATGTCCTTCGAAAGTTTGAACTAGGAGTCTTGAATAAAAATCCTCATGCTCAAGGCCAAGGATATCGACAAATTAATCGAAAAATTTTATGTGTTCAATGGCTGTTAAGTCTCCCTCTCCTGTGAACTTCGACAGGTTTTTTATATAGTTTTCGGGTCGATCATGGAGGGGAACTGGGAGGACTAAAGGAGAATACCTAGCATCTACTTTAGAAAAAAATTTAGGAGGTGGAGGTGGTCCTTGACCGCCTCCTCCTCCTCCTCCTCTGCCACCTCCAGCACCACCTCCTCTCACAGCAACCATTGATAATCTAGGGGATGAAACTTGGAGATTATAGAGAGCATTTTCAAAGATGTGTAGTGGTCTTCCAGATAATTTAGGATGAAGGGAAAGGGGTTATGAGAACTGATTGTCAAGATATATAAAATCGAAGAAGGGGGGAAAAGAGAGATGAGGGCTAGGTTCTTCAGATTTGTAGGATATATAAATGGGAGATCCAACAAGAGTCGAATCATAGTGTAAGGTATGTTCTTTGAAACTTCGGGAAGATGGTAATTTTATTTAGGGGACTGATGGAATATCAATAAAATAAGGTATCGAAATGGATATTTTTCATTTATTATCAAAGGAGTCAATTGAATTGGTTTCGGTATTTATCATGGGTAAAACCAAATCGGGGTTTATGTTTTTAGCTTAAAATCTATCAGTCGATGTTTCTTCGAAATAGATTTGGGTGGAAACTTCTTACGGAGTTAATTGTTCGAAAGGAATCTTAGTATTATACTGTGTGGGTTTGGGTTGATAAACCTTACTTGTAGAAGTAGTGGTTTGATTAAGGTATCCCCTTGGTTTAAAATTTTTTCAGGGTCGGATACAGGTGTGGTATGCTTATCATCTAGATATTTTATGGTATTCCTTCGACTGGATGCCAATTTATTAGTGGTGGAGTCGCCAAGTGAAAATTAAAATTAGCCTTAATACTATATTCTATATTTGTTCACTATCAAAGAAAGAAACTTACCATGTCATTCTCCTAGGGAAAAATGACTTCGTCTCTCCATCCTCGACAACGGTGCCAAAAAGATGTTGTTCCTGAGATTAATCTTAAGGCTCAAAGAATAATGTCAGGAATCAAGAAAAGTTGGTTTTAAAGGTGATTTTTATTACGTTAGTTGTCTGATATTTAAATCCTCAAATGGAATTAATATCTTAATAGAATAGAGCCCATATTTCGTCGACTGAGTCAATTTATCAAATTGAAGGAGGAGAAGAAAAATACAAAACTATTAAACAAACTAAGGCATCAATGACTGAAGAGTCTTACCTTGTTTATAGTATAAGGAAAAGTAGAATGCACTCCTAAAAGAATATAAGATGTAGTAATCCAAATAATAGGAAGGTATTGTATTTGATGATAGAAACTACAGAGGAAAACCTTCTTGCTAATCAAATACTAAGTGGAACGTAATCAAAGTAGATGTTGTACTAAATTGTAATCATTCATTTGTTCAATAATGACTTAAAGAAAACGAAAGATATGAAACACAAAGAGGGCACACAACTCAAACAACACAAAATTTGGAATACTTGTCTGCACTTGTATTAATACTCACATAATATGAGATTTCTCAGTTACAATATGACAAGAATCATCTTGTGCTTAACCTTAGAAATTTATATTTATACAAAAAAAATTCAACCTTAAACGGTTGAAATTCCTCCTATTTCTAAAATAGTAAAAAATTACAAAATGTAAAATGTGAAACGCTTCACTTGCATCTTTTCTGTCAGTCTCCTCATTATGCTGGAAAAGGAGTTTTCCTCTCCAGTTCCCTAGATCTGAAATGGATAATGCACACACGTCATCTCCTTTGTTTCCAGCGGTGCTACCTTTTCCTTGCTCAATACATTTGATACATCTGCTCACAAATTGTGCCACCAGCCTGGAGGGATCTATTAAATTATTAGCCTAAAAAATATATAATTTATTTTCCAATTGAGGAAATATTTCTTCCATTTGTCTACTTCTGAAACTATAGACTGTAATTGCAGATTAGGCTTCAGTAGACATCTATTTATCTTAATAATATCAACTTGTTTTATCTGTGAGATTTCGGCCTTAGCCTCTTCCATATTTGTCTTAATGTCAAGTTGATGTTTTGTTATGTTAATTTGTCCCAATACTCCAGAGCTATATTATTTATCAAGGGCTAATGATTCTTTGTTGAGTGAGTGGAAAGCCTCTTCACAAAACTCCTTCACTTCTTTATCCATTTTCCTTCTTTTAGCTATGCTAGATTCCCAAGCTTTTAGTAGGGATGATTTTAAGGATGGAAATTTATTTTAAAATGTATAAACCTTGATGAATCTTACTAATCCTTCATATTCCAACTATAATTTTTTGGCGATATTTTTGTAAAAATTTTCAAATTTCTAAGGATTTTATTTAGTTTATATAAAATTTTGGCGATTTTTAAGGTAAAATAATTTTATCCTATAGAATTTGGGCAAATCATTTTTAGAATAGAGAATATTGTTTTGGGAAAAACCATGGAAAATTAGCCCACGAGAAAAATCTAGCCCCTAAAATCATCCCTGGCTTTTAGTATTATATCACCTCTGGTATGTTCTGAAACGGACAACCTGGAAGTCATATCTACTCCTTCTTTTGCTAACGACACAACTTCTTCTTGGAAGGTAGACCGGGTAGAAATAGCTTCTCTCTCTCTTAAACAAATGTTATTTAATGCTTGATCTATCACCCAAAAATGATCTTGGACAGTTTCAACCTTAGTGAGAAGGCTTTGTTATGCTGCTTCCAGTTCCTTTCTCACTTCAGAAGCCTGATCTTGGAACACTGTTATATCTACAATCATGTTTTTGGTAGAGCTTACCTTGTCTTGCAGTTTCCTTACCAACTCATCTTGTTGGGTGACCCATCCTTGGCTCGCCTGTATATTCATGTGCATCTCCTCGAGGCTGGATTTGAGCTGTTGGATTTTCCTATTTGTCATTGTCTCTAATCTCCTTGAAGTCCTTTTTGAACTCATTCTGAACGTTCTTTTCTATAGTCTTCATTTGATTCTGCAATTGGCTTATTTTCATATCTTTCTGCTTCACTCGTTCTTTTAAATTTTCGACTGAAAATTGGTTAGCTGTTGCAAAAGCCCCCAGCGAGCCTCCTAATTCTTCAACAAAGTATACCTCCTCCAAGGCTTATCCATTAATTATAACCCTATGTATTTTGACAACTGAACCTTCCTTTAGGTGCATTTATCTCTTCACCACAAACTTCCTTTTCTTGTTGAAAAATAAATTGGAAGGAGGAAAATATTCAATCGAAATGGGCATGAGGTCTTCTATGAATATTACCTCTTCATTTGGATTCTCTCTGGTGAATTGTAATGGTGTGATTAACAGGATGGGGCTGCCAATTTTGTTGGATGATTGTTTCCTGACCGCATTTGTAGTTGATTTATATGGTGAAATCAGTGGTCCTTCTTCTCCCTCCTCTGTCAATGTCTCTGCTTGATCTTTGTCTTGGTTACTTGATACATTTGTCAATGGGATATATATTTTTTTTTGACTTGATACCTCAGTCTTATCCAAAATTCCCTGGATTTCTTGTTCGTTGGAGCTTAGTGCATATGAGCTTCGGGTCTCTGTTTGTTGTGTAGTTGTAGACATTGGGGTTCCTCCTTGTAACACTTTAGGGAGGCTACTTATTTGGTGCCTCTGGAAGTTGTAAAACTCAATCATTTAATTGGGTGATAGATCCTGAACTTAACTCAAGACCTCTGGATAGGATCTTGCTCCTAGAAAAATATCGTCTCAAGGGGAATCTTCATGTTCATACCTTTTAAAATTGTAGCTGGCCATGTGGTTACCCACGACCTTCTGTGGGTCATGATTTTTGAATTCAATGCTAACCAACTTTATTCTTCCAAATCTGTGGCCTCTACTTTAGAGTGACTGAAATCTAGTAGGGAAAATGTACCAATCTGCAAGGGAAAAGAGGGCCATACCTTTTTCTGTACCATTTTGAGCTCCTTGCTAATCCCATTGAGCACAGTTTGTCATGCAATCTCTCAGCACACTATTCATTTTGGTAAAAATTGCGGCAGATCATATGGAGGAATTGAACAACCAAAAACCCTAATATAGGAGAAGTGTTCCTCGATATATCATTCTACTATTTTGCCCAGGTTATTCAAAAATTTGTTGGAGATTCTGGGAGGTGGGTAGCCATATATGGTGGTGTGCATTGACACCACTACCCAGTTGTAGATATCATAAAATAAGTCTTTTTCCTTTTCTTCCCAAAGATTCAAATGGTAAATATGTATGGGTTTGACATTATTTGGAGTCCAGCTCTAGTCCATTAGTGGAAAAGGAATCATGAAATAGACGATGTCAATAATATAAACCGACATGAAAAATTGAGTCAATTTCCCCTTGGCTCTTAGTGACTGATATTTTGTAATCTCTTGAACCAAATTGTCTAAAAATATCTTTGCCTAGTCAAAAGAGTACCCTTCTGCTACTATGTGTATAATAGGTACCCACTGTAAAACAAAATGAGTTGTGTTTTCCTTCCCGTAGAGCCTACACATGATCATTTCTATGTACATTATGTGGGGTTCTAGTGCGGCAACTAGGTATATACCATGGGAGTCTACTCTGAACTTGTCGGGGAGAGAATACATGTCATTAATTAAATCGGGAAGGTTTTTTTCGTATTGGTCGCATTCCTTCTTGTTGAAATCTACTATGAAAGTTGCATTGTAAATGAAATTGGATACCGGAGACAATTTGTACATCACCTGTAGATGCTCTGGCCTGAAAGACCCAACTATGAACTTTTGCGAACTGAAAATAGTTCTGGTTGGGATATCTACTTGGTCTAGTGCCCAACCGATCATATCGTTATAGGGAAAGAGCTTAAGCTTAGTCCTTGTCGCTATATTTTGTAGCTATGATTGAGAAACAATTTTTTATTTGGTAGATATGTCCTTCTCGTTGTCACTTGAATCATCTGGGCAATTTACCAATTCATATTGTAAGATGTTATATACTGTTGTCTAGGATTTGACGTTGTCTATGCTTCTGGGCAAGGTATTAGAGAGAACTTTTGTGTTCTAGCTCGAACTTTCACCAGTATCTTTAGGTTCTTTTCGTGGAGCCATGGTATAAATCCTTCGAACTCTGTTATCTTCCACAGGAAAGGTGTAAAAATATTTCAGCTGGAAAAACTTACAACTCAATAAAAAGCATAATGAAATTCAAATTCGCATTTATTTTCCTTTAATCACATCGATCAACCAATACCTTCACTGATAGATTATTTACTTTCTTTAATGAATCAGATTCAAGAGGTGGCTCAAAATATTATTTGGAATTATTTCTATAAAGGTATTATTAATGATCATTTATTTTTGGTGGTTCATGCTCAGGAAAAGCACAAATGAAATTTGAATCTATTCGATTCATCATTAAGTGATTTATTAATTAAGAGATAATATTTGTTTAAGCATTGGTTAATCATAGTTATCATTAAGTAAATTTCGGCGCTTCGGCTCTCAGGAGATCTTATAATAGCCTGAGCTATAACTTACAAAATGAAAAATCATGACATGATTAATTAAGTTTAATTATGTTTAACCCTTTTAATTAATCATCATTAACCTCAAAGATTTCGGGGTTTCGGGGCTCATAATATTATATACTAGTTCGAGCTATGTTCTCTAAAATCACAATTGATTAATTAATATTAATCACTTTTAACCTTTTAAATAATCATTATTAACTTCAAGGGTTTCACGATTTTGGGTATTGAGACTTTAGTTGTTGTTCGAGGGAGGATCCTCAAAACACAAAATTGTGATAAGGTTTAAATATCGTTAATCATTTTTAATCATTTAAATAACCCGGTTTAACTTAAGATAGTTTCACGAATTCTTATATCGGGACTTTGGAATTATTATATGTTGGTTTGTTAGTATCACGAAAACCTGAAACCTGACATTTCGAAGGTAGACGTTGGTGATTTGACCTTTTAGCAAGTGGGAGGCTCCATAAATTTTAAGGATTTCAGATCATTGGATTCAACGGAAGAATTTATCGACGGTGATATTCAGGTGCACATTTGTTCTTATTTAAAAAATAATGAAACTTATCTAAGTCTGAAGTTTAGAAAAATATATATGTTTCAACATAGCACACAACTACTATCCAGAGATATAATGTCTCTCTCCTGCAAACAACTAATAGCTACACAAGCTACCACCATGTAGTCCAACAATCTCTATGATTATGCAACAATCAACTAGTAGCACACAACTACTACCATGCCATCAACCATAATCATAGTCTGTAATCCTCATGACTATGAAACAATAAGCTAGTAGCACACAACTACTATAATTCCATTGGCCATAGTGATTGCCTCTATAACTTTACAACAATCAACTAGTAACACACAACTATTATGATGCCATCGACCATAGTTATAGTCTCATCCTATAGCATGAATCTACTCCCATAGTCCTCATGACTATGCGCGTGATGTTTCTTCTCTCATCAGGTCTAACAATGCATTACCCCCTCAGTCACCTCATGTGACTGATCTAGGGAACCCTTGGCCAGAGGGGTTAGCCAACATGCGAAGAAAACAACACACCTCCCTCTCAAGGAGGGTGGACATTCTATATCACACCAAAATTGTCTTTTGAATAGCTCGAGTCTTTTTTAATCCCTTTCAAATAAACATGACTAATAGGATAAACACTACACGTGGGCTAGTCACCACTATCCAAGTCAACATGACTAATCATGTGAGTGAATGTATCATTATCCCTTGGTCAAATCAACATGACCAATCTGAAAGAAAGTATGCTCGATGTTATTCATCTGTCCATATCCTTGGATAAAATCTTGGTGATAATTTACATAATATGCTCATATGTGGATGTGTACTAGAACTCTATAATTCCTCTCTGCATCATGTCTCATATGTGATGATATTTGATCTCTAGATCAAATATCTTTGCAAGCAACCTCCAAAGCCACATTGCTTCACAAATTTCCACACTAGATAGGATATACTCTACCTATGTTGTATTGAGTGCTACTGATGTCTACTTCCTTCTCAACCATGAGATCATACCTAATCCTAGACTGAAGAAACATCTAGAATTAATATTCTGAGCTACTAAACTCCCTTCCCAGTCAGAGTCTATATATCCCTACAACTTCGCATCTCCATCTATGACATATCTCAATCCATATCCAAGCGTACCACATAGGTACCTCAACCTATATTTGTCTACCATCCAATGTGAATGTCTAGGTTCAACCATGTACTAACTCAAGTCATTCATTGCAAAGAATATGTCTGGCTTGGTGTTAACCAAGTATATCAAGGATCCAATCAACTATTTGTAAATCATGGGATCCACCAAATGTGAATATTAATCACTTGGTAGCTTCAAAATTATCTTCATGGGTGTGGCCATAGACCTGCAGTCCATCATCCCAAATATCTATAGGATCTCAACAGTATATTTTCCTTGGATAAGGAAAATATCATAATATCTTTATTGCACCTCCAATCCCAATAAGTAATGTATCATACATATATCCTTCATCTTGAACTCTGAAGCAAGATCCCTCTTGCACCCAACTATGAGCTTCTCATCTCCTGTCAGAAACAAGTCATCCACATGTAGGATCAATGGGAAACCATCCCCAAGCTCATAAAATAACTATTTGATCTGGCATATCATGCCCTGGGTACCTACTTAGGCCCACACAAATCCTTCTTCAATATGCATACATGAGACTTTTTCTCATGTATCTTGTGGTTGCTCTATGTACACTTCTTCTGTATACTGGAGAAAGTGTCTCATCATAATATTCTCCCTCTTTCTGGGAGAATCCTCATGCCAAAAATAAATATTTCTACATATCTATGCTACCATATACAATATGTTTGATATTGTATATCAAATTGGAAGTCACCAATGACTTCCCTTATGGTCTTGGAACCAAGGAAAAAATCCATATCCTAGTCCTTATGACTGGCTTCCTCCTCTATCACTGAAACACGATAATACTCCCAGAAGGTTTCATATCTCCTCAAATCATCTGAAACTTTGATCTAGATTCATGTCTGTCAGTCTTGAAATATGTCTCTCTCTCCCATCTGAATCCGAGGAGGAATAATTTATAAATGAAAGTCTCTAAGAAACCGACTCTCTCTGAGATCAGGCTCACTCAAATTCTTCATGCTCCTATGAGCTATTATGGGGAGGCTGTTGCTCCCTAATGGATCATGAGGGTTGACTCCCTCTGAACTCTATCTCCTTTTGAGATGGTATTTGGTGGGGTTTCCTACCTCACCACTTGTGGATCCATCTTCTCATCCTCATGGTATTGTTCATCTAAATTGTTTCCTCCTACAATTGTTATTATAGCTCCCTCTCAAAGTTATTACCTGTGACATTCTTGGAACAAGAACCAAGGTCAACAACATATCCATGGTAATCTCCATGGAATTTACAAGATAACCTTCCTGGAACAAGGTCAACAACCAAGAACATCTCCTAGAGGAGATCAATTTATCTTTTTAAAAAGTGCATTATTAACATGAGCATTCACCTAATGGTAGTCATACCAAATATAATCAATTTTTTACTAAACTAACAATAACAATAGACATAATATAATTTAAAGTTTGTTATTCTAGTTACAACACTTACTTAAACTGTAGCAATATAAAAATATCAAACCTGATATGAAAATCTGTAGTTTAGTTGATGTTGTCCCACTCAAGTTTTGTTATATAGTTTCCTCAGTCATGTGCTTGGAAGAACTATTGGCTAAAGGACATACTCTTCATCCTTTGACTTATTCTCTTCAACATCTGTTGCATGTGCACAATGATTCTTATTTTTCTTTTCATGTTTAAGAGGACATTCTGTGACATAATGTCCCATATCCTTACAGTTGTAGCATCTGATATTTGACATATCCTTCATGTGGTATGGTTTTTTAGAATTATTCAGGTTACCTTATTCTATTTTCTTTCTCTTCTTCACTTGGGAAGAAAGTGCTTAATTTTAATCATCATTAGTCTTCCGTGATTTGAATATCAACCTAGATTCCTCTAGGGTGTAGTCTAATCATATCTTGTTGAACTTGGGAAATGTGCTTTTGGTACAAATCCCTTCAACAAATGGATCCCAAGAGGAGGGAAATACATTAAGTGTAGTATTCATGAGTTCAGTGTATTCTATGGGATCTCCAATGGTTGCTATTTGGTCCTTGATCTACGAGATCCTCATGAAATAATTGACTACTATTTCTGGCTTGTTCAATGTCACATTTCTGAGTTGATGCCTTAGAGTAATATTTCAACTCGTATTCTTACTTTCATAAATTATGGTTGGGGAATCAAACATTTCCTTCGGTGTCTTCAGTTATGATACATTAGGTATCAGATGATCCTTAATTGATTCTGTCAAGATCATCTTGGCTTTGAATTCATTCATTTTGAATTTTTCTTTGGTGTCTTCTTCTTCTGGTTCTAGAAGCATCTGCTTGATATGATCCAATAAAAAATTCTATTTTAGAATGAGTATAACTATATTCTTCTAGGATCTGAAGTTATCTGCTTCATCCAATCTATCATCAACTCCCATGTTGGTTGACATTTTTTGTTGGTATAAACCCTAGCACTGAAAAACCTCGATTTTTCAAACTTCACTAAACTACACGCTGAGGGTTTCAAGGGGTGCACTAGGTTAGGGTGCACTTCTTTGTGAAGGAATTGTTCCCAACTTCCTTGGGATAGTTCTCAACAAGCTTGAAAAAGTATTACAACTAGAAGGTGTTGTTGTAGCGATCTTCCTTTCAGTGGTCAAATTGTTCCAAAGGTAACCAACTATGATACCATGTTATATTTTCCTTATTTACAGAGCATTAGAGTTACTAGTTTTATTTTAATTCATTACCATTATCATATATATATATCATGTATTTATTAGTAGAAACATAAACAAGAGACAAAAGAACACAAGATATTTATCCTGGGAAAACCCCAAATGGGGGAAAAACCTAACAACCTTTCTTAGATAGATTTCATTCACAAATAATGTACAAAACGATAAACCCTAGCTCAAAGGATAACTCAACCAAAAATACCACAACAACCACAGCAACAACACAATGCCAAGATAACGCACCACTACCAAGAGTAGTGCACAAGAAAGAGAGATACCAGAAATATTGAACAAGAAGAAACTCTATCACTGCAGCAGCTACATCACCTTATCCAAAATTCGGCCTTGATTCTATGTATAAGAGAGAGTGTGAGTGAGTGAAAAAATGATCCAAGGTGTCTCCTATTTACAGTCTTCCTTACCACTTGACTAGGTCGACTTCTCCTCGGGAAAGGTGCCACTTCAATATTCTTTATTCTTCTAGGCCTACTTCTCTTCTGGGGTATTTTCACATTTGTCCAATGGATATCTTGCTTCGGGAAAATTCTTCGGATATAATAAATGTCATCTAGGAGAGAAATTTCCTCCCGCATCTACCAAACATCAAAACACACTCTATATTCACATCATTATAGTGTATATGATCACTATGTGATCCTTCATTTCAATGTACTTGTGTGTATATCATGGGTCTGTCTTACCTCTGTTATATACCAAGAGATATGGAGTAATTACATCCCAATAATACATGTGGGATACATGTAATTTCACCTATTTATATAATGCATTATAACAAGAGTGTTTTATCCCATGATGAATGTGTGATAACTCTTTAACATAAGAGTAGACATTATTAACTTCCAAATTACAATCGAGAAAAAGATGATAGACACATGATTGATATTGATGGTCCTGATTATGACAACGAATGCGATTATGATGTACTCCCA